>JAKUCM010009100.1:0-15462 GCA_023374145.1 Lepidium sativum | reverse complement strand
CTTATATCAACATATCACTCATTTGGAGTTTATATAGTGAACACATGACGTAAGAAAAGTCATAATAGCAAGGGATAAGATATGTTAAGACTGATATAAAAGTAAAATGAGTTTGGGGAACATGCTGAAATACAACCTTTATTAATGTAATTTATAGGATTGTAGCAGATATGAATCCCTAATAGGTTCATAATCTTAGCTCCCAAGTGTAGGGGTATTCGCAAGGATCGCATGGTTTATTTGCCGTATGATTTGTGAGCTATGATTCTTTAACTTGAACGCTAAGATATCTCTGGTACTAGTTATGATTCCAATCATGTGCGAGTGAGAGATGTTGGTTTACAGTCGGTTTGCGCCCATGATTTGTAGCATACCAAACCAATTTAGTAAACAACGTTTATGAGAAGTTATTCTCCTTAACTTCCGTAATGTATCTTTTGGTAACTTCTCTTGTGTTTTGTTTATAAAAGGATATTAACACAAAGAATGGAAAAAAAACATAAATAACTGTCCTACAATTATAACAAAAGAGATAAAAGAGACGTTTGAGTGTAAGAGATTCAAAGACATTTGAATTCTGATTAGTGCATGATTTCCATCTGTGATCTCATCCCTGATCTTTGCTTTCTTCTTAGATGTGTATAAGTAGGAGACGCTTACATCGTCATTAAAAAGTGGCAAAGGTATGTATAGTTACAACACTTCTGCATTGTTCGTATAAAGTTAAAATTTAACGCCCTCGCCTGAGATGACATGTCCCAATATTCCAGCTCGTTCTGACCAAACTCAGATTTCTTCCGTTCAACAAATAGTTGGTGTTGCTGTAAAATCTAAAAAATCAAGCGAACATAATCAAGATGCTCTGCCCATGATCTGCTTTAGATTAAGATATCATAAAAAAAAACAAAGACGAATTTACGGAGATAGGGGCTGAAACCGAGTTCAACCATGCTTGAAAGGTTGATGGGCATTGCATAATCTGAACGGCATCACAAGATACTCATAGTGACCATTGTGAGTTGTGGATGCCGTGAAGTTCATCGAGCATATCTGTCGGAATCAGGAAGCGAGCTTTCATTGTAGATTTGTTCAGCGAGCGGTAATTTGTGCAAAAGCGCCATGATGCATCTTTCTTTTTGGCCAATAATACAAGAGAGGAGAATGGACTCGAACTTGGGTTAACGAATCCAGCTTGTAGCATCTCAGTAACTTGTTTCTCGATTACTTTCTTTTGAAAATGGGCATACACTACAAGAGAACATTAGTTTAGGGACCATATTTTACAACGTTTTTGGGACGTTGTAAAATAGGGAGGTATTTGCAACTTCTTTACGACGTTTAGAGAAAACGTCGTAAATGAGTTGTAAACATACAACGAAAAAAACGTTGTAAACAAGTCGGTAATTTACGACATTTTAACAACGTTTTTCCATTGATTCAACAATTCGTTGTGAATAAGTCCCTAAGTTGCAACACTTTTACGACCTCTATAATTTACATCGAATTAACATCGAATGTCAAAGTAGGTATACACGTTTTTCTTGTTACGTAAAAGGTTTAAATAAAATTAAAACTTGGAGTTGTAAAGGTGTTGGTAAATTTAAAATTACATTGTTAAAACGTCACTACTTTACAACTCCTTTACGACTAAACTGTTTACAACTACTTAAGGACGTAATTTCAAATTAGATATTTATGGTTAGGTACATGTGTTGTAATTTACTCGTAATTTGCGAGAAGTTGTAAAATCATCGTTAATTTTTTGCCTATATAAGGAGGAAGGCTCTCTTCATTAATCACAACATCAAAAAACAAAACAAAAAAAACGTGGTAAAGAAGAAAAAAAAACGGTTTTGGGGAAAAATCCAAAAAATGTCTTTCGGTGGAGATATTTTCGAGCAACGGAAGTGGATGTATATGCATAGAGATGCTGCCGGAATCGTGACAAAGGAGTTTATGAATGGGGCAGAAATATTCATGCACCAGGCTAGTCAAACCGAAATCACGGTTGAATCGGGTAAGATGTTCTGTCCTTGTCGGAAATGCAAAAATACGAAATTCGCCTGAGTAGAAACTGTTTGGAGTCATATATTAAATAGAGGGTTTACACCGCATTATTACATTTGGTTTCACCATGGGGAAGGTGATAGCGGTCGTGGGAATGACGAAGCAAGTAGTAATAATTTTAGGAATGTTGATGCTAATATGGGTGAATCAAGTAATTTGCATGATGTTGGTTATCAAAATGAGATTCATGGGGTTGTAGAGCATGATAGGATGCATGAAATGGTCACAGACGCATTTCAGGAAACTAATACTGATCAACCTATAGTTGCTGAGGCACCCAATTTAGATGCAAAAAGGTTTTATGACATGCTAGATGCTGCAAACCAGCCTCTCTACGAGGGGTGTAGAGAAGGTCTGTCAAAATTATCATTGGCAGTTAGGATGATGAATAAGGACGTTTTTAGAGAAACGTCATAAGGACGTTGGCAACTAGCAACGTCTTTACGACGTTTCTGGTCGCCAACGACCTTACAACGTTTATTTTATTTACGTAACGGGTATTTTAATTAAACATAACGTCTCAATGAATTGCACCGTAATGGTACATTGAATCAACATTTGCCAACTTCTTTACATCGAAAACGTTGTAAATTCGTCCCTAAATTTACAACTCTTTCACGACATTTAAAGAGTTCCCAACTCTTTTACAACTCCACCTTTTCCCTATAAATACATCACCAATTTTACAACATTATTCCATCATTCTCCATTCCACATTCTCTCTGTAAGGTATCACTCGCTCCCTTCTCTCTACAATTTTCATTTTTTTTGCAAATGTAGGATTTAAATTTATGTAGGTTGTTTAGAAATGATGTAGTAGGTACGGAATTTAGAATTTAGGCTTTATATATTATTAGTAGTATCCAACGTCTAATTTACGAAACATCATTTTGTAGGTACAAATTATGGCACCCCGGAAGCATACACGCCGTGTCCACTATAGTGACATACTACACGGCACCGCATCATCTTCTACTTCCTCGGCTGTGCCAGAGACGCAGTCGCAGTCACATCATCAGAGTCATACACCCCCGGCTACTTCCCCAGCACAAGAAGTGGCCGTAGATCCCCCTCCGACGAATGTTGCAGTCCATCCAGACCTCTTGGTGCCGCCTGATGCACCTTACGCGCAGTACCGGGTTGAGGATATTCTCGTGGCACCAAACCGCGAGAATTTGCCGCATCTACACGTCGATCGTCCAACTGGAACCTATTGGTACATATTTAGTTTTATTTACATACTAAATTTAAGCATTTATAATTAAATAGCTAATGATATATATTAAAAAAAATTTCAGGTTCGGTATTGATAGCAAAGTGGGACGTAGCATCACAGAATGCATCAAAAGCTATTTCGTAGAGGCGACTCCAAATTGGAAATCAACACCCCACTACATTCGCATAATGTGGTTCAAGATTTTTGCGGTAATATTTTTTTCCATTCATTTTTATTATTCAACATATTATAATATATATTAAATATTAATTAATTATTAAAACTACTAGCAACGTTGGAATTGGGACGTCTCTATCAACGAGACTGTCCGACATGAGTTCAACCGCAAAGCCATGAAGCGGCTTATTAACACAGTCTCAGACTGGAAAACCGAGTGGGAGGTGAAGGGAGATGCCGGAAAACCCACATTCATGACCAACGCTTGTTGGGATGGACTGAAGAATTACTGGGTAGACCCTGTAGCTGTGAGGAGAGCTGCTCAGTGTTCCGCTTCCCGGAAGACGATTGGGCCCGACGGCTTACCAGTCGCAATGCCGCACACTGCAGGCCAAATGCCTTTTGGCGGAGTGGCAATACAAATCGTAAGTATTTTTAAAAATAATTTTTTCATTTTTAATATTTATTAACATAAATAAATTTTTAATTAAAATTGAATTTTATTAGGCGGAAAAAACTGAACAGATTCCTACGCTTCCAGAACTCTATGCCGCAACCCATAAGAAGAAATTTGGCGTCTTCGTCGATCCACGTTGTGAGCTGCTACATAGCCAGGTTGAAGCTGCGGTTCAGGAGCGTCAAACGCAGCTTTCCCAGGAATCCACCGACGGTACTCCAGTCCAATTGAGTGCTCCGGAGATCAACGCAATTTATAAGCAGGTATTAAATTAAATACTTTAATTTAAATAATATTTTTTCCCTGACAAATCTTTTTTGTAGATCGCTCCAACAAAAAAGGGACGGATTATTGGCATAGGATCCGTCCAAGATGTCCAGAGAGTCACTTCTAACTGGATTGGCGAAAACTCACTCCGTACTCAGTTGCAAGAATCTCGTGCGGAAATTGCTTCGCTAAAGCAAACGACGGATGAGAAATTCGCAGCCATGGAATCCATGATGGATATTTTGGTTGCGGGCAATCCACATGCATCTGCGGCTTTGAAGCTTAGACGTCGCAACCTCGGGATTAGGCCTACGGAGAATGTCGAGGTCGATTTGAACGAGTAGGTGGATGAAGATCAGGACGACCGTAGCTCTGACATGTTCGACGAGTTACTTCGTTAAATATTTTGTAATTTATAATTAAATTTTGTAAAAACATTTTAATTATATATTTTATATTATAATTTTATTTTAATTATTTCATATTTTAATTTAAAAAAAAAATTCACAATTTTAATTAAAAAAAAAACATAATAAATTTTAGTCCCTAAGTAGTTGTAAATTATTTTCGTCTTTAAATAGTTGTAAACACTTTTCGTCTCTAAGTAGTTGTAAACAATTTCATCTTTAAGTAGTTGTAAAACTTTCGTCTTTACTTAGTTGTAAATAAATCGACTCTAAAACGTTGTAAAATAATCGACTCTAATTAGTTGTAAATTAAGTGTTGTAAGGACGTTGCTAAGTTTACAATCAACTTACAACGTTTATATTGGCATCGACTTTACAACGTTTGCCAATATTTACGAGGTTTTTACAACTCCTTCTTTACGACGTTTTAACAACGTTTTTTTTGCCTTGTTAACTTTTACAACATTTTTACAACGTTTTGTACCTTACGACGTGCAAGACACGACGTTTCACGCGGCGTCCCTAATACGTTGTAAAAGTCCTTTACAACGCTTTAGGGACGAAAATGGGAATTGTATAACACATGTTCTCTTGTAGTGATAGTGATATAGTCGAACATTGATGGGAACATTACCTTCTTTGGGCGTAATGTGGTGCAAGATGTCTCGCTCCGACGGAAGTGTCGTCGAAATTTGGAACAGACCGTCGAACTATTTGAGAAGATTCGTAATCTCTGGTGGAGTCGGCTTAGTGTTGTTGTTTGTGGAATGGACCAGAATCACAAAACAAGCCTGCCTTGCATGTGCCTCTTTATCCAGTTCTGCAGTTTGGGCCCTTGAAAGCCCACAAGTTTCAATCCCAGTCAACGTGTGAGAATGACCAGCCCATTCAAAATTCTTACGCTTATCCTTCCAATCATTTGTCGTAATCCCTAACGTTGTCAACCACTGCATTCCCAGCACAATATCGATCCCGTGAGAGGTAAAGCGAACAAATCCAGTTGGAACGAAGCATCCCCAATGTGGGCCGTGACCTGTTCATATTTAGCCGTACACTTGAGCGGAAACCCATCATGTACTTTATTTGAAACGGCGACTCTGGTTTGAGCTTGAGGTTTTATCGTCCAGCTACCTTATCACTGTTGAAATTGTGCGTCGATCCGCTGTCAACCAATGCTATCAGTTCCCGTTTATTGATCGTGGTGTAAACATAGAATGTTGTTGGTGTGTCCCAACCAGTTAAAGCATATGCGAAAATCTCTGAATCCTCAGGTGGAGGTGGTAATTTATCCTCTTGCTCGGTCTCCTCCTCTAAATAGTCATCTCCTTGTAACCAAAGTAGCTTGGATTTCTTACATCTGTGACCTTAAGAATACCTCTAGTCACAGCTAAAACAAAGTCCCAGTGCTCTTTTCTGTTTCATCACCTCAGATTCTTTGGTTCCATTGATGGTTGTTGAATCGTGGGATTTGGCACAATACCCGCAACTCTTGTCTGTGTTGAATTAGACGGACGGTTGTACACTGGTTTCCTCTACTTTTGTAGTTGTTCATCTCTTAGTCTCGCCAAACTAATCACCGACTTCAGAGTTTTAGGAGTAAACAACCAAATAGAATCCGCAATTGAGTCTTGTAACCCGCCCAATAGGTACCCACTAGAGCCTCTTTGGACCAATTTTTGACCTTGTTCATGAGTCGCTCAAACTCACGTTGGTATTCTCGCCAATATCCTCTCTAGCAGATCTTTGAGAGAGCCTCGTGGAAATTTTCTCCTTCCGTAGGTCCGAATCTCGCCCAAAGTTCTTCTTCAAATGCTACCCATGACACTTGATCTGGATTCTGATTGAGAGCCTTTGCAGTGGCGAGCCACCACTCATTGGCTTCCTCCTTGAAGGGATCAAGCCAAAATGTCTGCGAATTTTGAATGCCTTCTCTTTGGGGTTATCGTCTCTATTTATAGATGAATAGAGGAGGTTTATACTTAGATTACAATGTAAGATTTCATTTTCCTTATAGGAATGTTGACATAATCTCTAAAAAAATCTTCCATATTTTTGGAAATATTACATATTTGAAATATGAAAGATTTCTTATCTTCTTGATGAACTTTGGACCCAGATGAGTTTTTTGATGAGTTGAGCTTTTTGGCCGAGATCGGAGACTTGTACTTAGCCGAGTTGGATTTATGTTGGGTTTATTGTGGGGTGAAACCCACCTCCAACTATAACTGACTTGCTGGTTGGGTGGTGTTTCATGGTATTGGAAATATTGCTTCACTTTGCTTAACCACTCCGTCATATCTCCTCCATGGAACCGTGGCAAGTCGAATATCACTTGCATGTATGGTGGTGGTGCATTCTGATTGAGTTGTGCAGCAGTTTTTTGTGGTCGATAAGGCGATAGAGCAATACAACCATTAACTGCTGATGGTGAAGGTGAAGTGTGAAGAGGTCTTGATGGTTGAGGTGATGGTGATGATGTCCCTTCCCGAGAAGGCAGTTGCGCAGTCATTCGGTTCACCGCATCATTAAGCGAGCGATGAAATGAATCTTCTAGTCCTTGGAATTTATAGGCTATCCCGAGGGTAAGTGTCTGTACATCTTCCTGTACTACCCCAAGTCCAGCCTCTAACTCTTCCAAGCGTTCCTTTGTAGTCGCCATTGACTCATGCGAAGGTGATATCAATGATTTTGGTTTTCGTTTTGGAATGATGGTAAAAAAAGAGCAATGGCTCTGAGACCAAATGTTGGTCCCAGATTTAGAGCTCAAGAATTGTAACGCTAAAACAGAGAAGACAAGACTCTTGTTGGCAATTAAGAGTGCTTATTTTTGGTTTTTTCATTAAGTTAAATGGCAAAAGAACAAGGAGTCGTAGCTCCAACAAAACAGGAAATGAAATATTCAATCAAGGTAATTAAACGTTCAAATGAAACAATAACACCGGTTTGGAATTCTGGTCGATGTTCTTATATTCTGAACCGGTCCTGCATCAGAATCCACTTGAGCGTTCTCTATGAACCCATCGCGCTCCATTGAGTCAGAGAAAATTATTAAACAGCTGATCCATTAATAATTATATCAATTCTGGATGCTGGTTTTCCAATCATTATCAGCATCAATATCTGTTGCATAGTTTGTTCTTTCCCCAAATTTGACATATGTATGTAGACAATGTCTCATGGATGCTTTGGTCATGAAATCACATCATTTTAAACGATCTCCAAACGACTTTAGAAAAGACAATGCCTCTCAAAAAGATCAGATCAGATCAATGGCTGTGTTTACACTGATCAACTTGCAGAATAGAAAGCAAAGTTTTAAGATATACTTCAGTAACAAACAACATGTGCATGGAAATTCCAAATAAGAGAGGCATTAACATGAAAACAACACATATTTTATTCATAAGTGCAAGTATGCAACACACAAATGCAACCGAGAGTGTTTTGAGATGATAAATAACCTCATAAGAAAACTGGATAAAAAATCGGAGTTAAAACTTTGTAAGAAATGATATAAAAGACAGAAAAAACTGTATAGAGCTTGAAATATGATCTCTTTTCCTTAACTCATCAATAAAACGCCCTGTAGGATCTCTACGTTTTCTGAGTCTCAACATAGAACATAGTGAGACCGATTTTGCAACACTCCAAAGACGAAATAAATCTGAAACTTAACTAAAGAAGGTGAATTCTAACTTGAATTCAGAGACTTTGATGTTCGATTTCGAAGAACTAGCAGGAGATTAAAAAAACACAAGTAAGAGAAGACACACGGTAATTATAGAGTTCCCCAAAGAATTGGGTACATCTCTCTTCGGATTATGAGTCCGGAATCACTAATTTCTCTGTTTTCTCTTTTATAGATACAAGCTTACAACAATGGCTATCGCCGATAACAAGAAGACGATCTAACTATAAAATGACGAGAGTCAACTCTATTTGTTGACTTCGCTTAACAGAATTGTAACTAAATGGGCTTCAGATTAATGAGATCTGGCCGGCGAGAGAATAGCTTCTTTATGTCTTATTTCTAGAGAAGGGAATGTTAATGGAACTCAACTCAAATAAGCCCAGCTCACAAAAGCCTTAGAATTTAGGTGACACACAATTCACAGCTATGTGTACACTCTAATACCTACATTTTAGCTAGATAAGAAAGTGAGGGGAGAGTTTTACAGAGTTTAATTCGGTAATGTAAAGACGTCAGAATGATGTTGCTTTCTTCGTAGTAGTCAAGTTGTGGGATGGCTTCCTATTGGGTAACACAGGATAAACAGTTTGGTAAATAACCAAGCTTCAAAGCAAGAGAAGAAGAATAAGCTGGAAAAAAGAACATGAAAGAGGATGAGCCTAAAGAAGTGACAAAGAAAGTGCAAGTTGGGTTTATCAAAGTGAACATGGATGGTGTTGCTATAGGAAGAAAAGTTTATTTGAATGCTCATTAATTTGGTTCAGACACTAAACAATATGTTCTTTCAAATTAATCCTCATATTATTGGGTTAACGGATCAGTTCACTAAACCGTTAAGGATTTTAGATGGATCTTCCGAGTTTGAACTTATGAAGATCGAAGAACTTAAGAAATAAATTGATGAAATCAAAAATATAAAGAAATAACTCTTCTTTATTAGTTTAGGAAAATAACTCAAAATTTAAACTCTAAAATCCTTAATTTCACAAGTTATGCCACAACCTTGTCATTTTCTAGATTAGATAATTTCCTATTCTCATTAGGATAACTATATTTTAGATAACTTCTAAAATATTTCTGTCTTATCTAATCTATATACCTAACTTGTTCAACAAGTAACTTGATATAAGTTTATTCCAACAATCTTCCCTTTAAGCTTGAAATCGATTTTCTCTTTGTCTTGAACATCAACGATGATGAGATCCTCGGTGGTGAGGTCTCTTGGATATGAATCCGGGATTCAACCTTGGTGAGTCTGAATCTTTGGAGGCTGAATTTGGCGGAGTTGGTTGAATGAGAGTCACAAAGGAGATGATGATTCCTTTGATAAAATGTGACACCATGATGTCGACATTATGACAACATAGTGTTGACATAAGCATAAAAGAAAATGAGTGACACATCACTCTTTACAAAACGGGAACTCATTAAAAGACTCTAAAAAGGTCCAAAAATGGCAAGTATGTTGACACATGGGTCGGCAACTATACTTGTCTCTTTGGACTGAACGAACCTAGACTTAATACTTAACTAAGACAGGGTGTTGGCTCTGGTCCCTTCAACCACGGAAATAGTAAAGCAAAAATGTATCCGGGTTAAGTCGGCAGTCGAAGAGAAGCTTCCTGCTGTGTGATCCGTAGTCAGGGTGGAGCTTCCCGCGGTGCTTTTGGTGAATACCTCGTCGGGCTTTGGCAAGCTGAGTTGCTCTAGGTTGACCGTGGCTATGGGCTTGATCAGGTTGAGTAGTGTTTCGATGGAATCCATGAACTTGTCTCGAACGGCCTTTGTCTTGCTTTGGGTTTCTGGTCCGGAGCGAATGATTGGAATGTGTTGGATGGCTTCAGCGATCAGAGTAGTATGGTCGATGTCCTCATCAAACGAAGTCTCTCGTTTCTTCGTCATCCTTTGCAATCAACCTGATAAGTTTGTCACCGCTCTTGGTGTAAGACACCACGGGTACCAACGCTTGATCATCCACCATTGTTGTTTTGTCTATTTTCTTCTCGTGATTAAGACCTTACTTAATTGTTCCCTCGTAATTTTTAAAGTTCTGATTTGCTTATGATTAAACCTCGTGTTTAATCCTCCTTAATAACTAAGACTCGCTCTTCATCGATCAACCTAACCTCTGCTACCAATTAAAGAACTTAAGAAATAAATTGATGAAATCAAAAGTATAAATAAATAACTTCTTTATTAGCTTAGGAAAATAACTCAAAACCTAAACTCTCAAACCCTTAATTTCACAAATTATGCCACAACTTTGACATTTTCTAGATTAGATAATTTTTTATTCCCATTAGAATAACTATATTTTAAATAACTTCTAAATTATCTTAGTCTTATCTACTCTATCCATTTAACTTGTTCAACCATAATTTGATTCAAGCTTATATCCCAACAATAGGAGATTGGATGCTTTTTGGTGATATTCCATGGAGGTAAATAGATCTGAAAACATGACTCTGAATTCTGATAAATGTTTTCCAATGATCTAAATCGGTCTTTTTGTTTGGTATTTGTCAAAGAATGTTTACTACCTCGGTGAAATGGCTTTGACTAACGAAAACATCTGAAGCTAATGGACTCGGTATGTAGACTACTATCTCGTTTTGATTTCTCTGATGAAAGGACACAGTTGGAAGACATGTGAATATATGCAGCTGCAAGACATCAAGATCCAAATGAGACAAATCAACCAGCCGGTTTATGATAAGAGCAGTAGAGAGGTACCAGATATGGATCCAAAGATTCGATCTTGATGAGTATGAACCGTTGGAAACTAGAAGTGGCGGAATGGTAGAGATGGACTTCAGTTTTTTGTTGAAATCTATCCTGTAGAGATACTCAAATTGGATCAGTTATTTCAAACCTAATTGGTTATTTTAAATTGGAACAGTGATCTATTTCTAGGATATACATCAGAAGCCCATGTTTACCAAGCCCATATGTGATTAGGTTTTATGTCATATAAATATGTACGTGTCATGAGAATCATTATAAGGTAACCTACAGAGTTGCAAAGGCAACTCTTCTCCAATTCCATTTTAATATTATCATTGAGTAATTTATTTTGGTGTTCATAATTAAGGTTTTCTCCTACTTTTTTTGCTCGATAATAAAGCTCTATGAGCTATTTTCTTTCCATGTTTAATTTTTTTATCACAATAAAATTCATTGAGCACAAATCCATCTTTGTTCAAAGATTGCTAATACAGAACAAATTAAAGCTTAATTCGTATAAATGTTTAGAAACTTTTATTTGAGAAATGAAATATTAATAAGTCAGAATATAAATTACAAAATGAGAAATTACAAGACGTATAATAAAATAGCACTTATACATAATATTACATTTTCCTATAGACAGGAAGACTTGATTTTAATTTGCGACGAACTTAGAGTACCATTTTCCAGAATCTTTTCTATTCGAATAGTAGGATTGGTGCAGTTGACCCAATTCATACCTAACCGGAGAGTGTAATCATTTCTGAATTGACCATGCAAAGTTTCCTGCTACGTTGCATCCATCACTATAGTATTATATATATTTCGAAAATTAGTTTTGATGTATATATATTACTTAACAATTTATAATTCTTAAGAGAATAATAACTCACTCGATGGAGCATTTGAGGCAAGAAAGATGGCTGCAAATATTTTGAATTCGTCCATTGTCAGCAAGAGTATTTAGAAGCGTTAAGTTTCCAAAATCAGAAACTCCTGAAAATATAACAAGAACTAAGATTTTCTATATAGTAAATTACATATGTAGAAAGATTTTTTTTTGGATATTCATATTTGATATGTACGATATATATACTTATATATATAATACAATTATATCTATGTACATACCGTTTTCAGTGATGTAGTTAAGTGGATTTTTGTAGTTGATGTAGTTTAGAATCTTACGGAATCCTGGAGGATAGTAGACAAAGCTAGGAGCCTGAACACCAATCGGAACACCATTGCGATAATCAGAAGAAGCTAAACAATTGTAGCCAAATAATATTGAGTTTAGATAATTATAAATTAAATATATAACTAATAGAGGTGCTCTTACAAACTTACAATTTAGTGCATCCGATGTAATGCTACAAAGACACTATGTAGAACGAGAAGAAAAGGAAGATAATGAACCTTAAAGACTTTAACACAAACTTCTTTTGTTTTTTTTGGTTTAATAACACAAACTTCTTTGTTCTTCATAATTGACAGGTAGAAACTCTCCCTTTGGATTATTCTATGTAACTTTACATATAGAACCGATGATACTAAATTCGAGCTTTCCTTTAATCTATATTTGTCGTGAAAACAGCATAACAAAGAAGAACTGAAAGTTACGCAAGACAGCATAACAAAGAGCAAAACCGTAATGGTCCAAAACAGAGCCAACAAAACCCATAAGCAACGTCAAATTTAATTTAAGCCCATATGTGCAATTTCTACTCAAAGGCTTTGCATATATGTTGTACAAACAACCTAAAGGACTGAAAGTCACGCAAGTCGCCCTCCACTGCAGCTTCTGCAATGCAACGGGTAAAAAACATGAATCCCAAGAATCAAAAGCATTAGCTAGCTGTAGAGTTATGATAATATAGCCTTTCTCTACATAAAGTTGTATGTAACTTGAGTTCACAACTAGGTTTTCACTCACGATTTACTATGTGGATTAAACAATGCATTTCAACAGTCAGCTATGCAGTCATTATTAATGAACAACCTAAAGGAAAGATCATCCCATTTCGGGGAATCCGGCAAGGAGATCTATTATCCCCTTACCTTTCAATACTTTGTAGTGAGGTAATTTCTTGATTATGTCAGAAAGCGCAGGAAGATGGGAGTTTACCTGGATTGAGAATCTCAAAGGAAGGACCTCGAATCAATCATCTTCTCTTTGCAGATGAAATAATGTTTTTCTGCAACGGAAACATGAGTAGCATTAGCAAGTTGCTGGAAATAATTCATAAGTATGAGACATCTTCGGGACAGGCAATCAATAAGCAAAATCTGTTGTAACTTTTGCAAAAAAGGTGAACTCGACTCAGAAGGAGAAACTAAATGATAAGTTATAAATCAGACAAGAAGATGGTCTTGGAAAATACCTTTGTCTCGCAAAACACTTTGGGCGTAGGAAAAAGGACATCTTTGATTCGATCATTGATCGTATTCATAAAAAAGAGTAAATTGTACCTCAAAGTTTTTATCACCTGCAGGGAAATCCATTATGTTGAAGAGCGTGTTGAGCTCCATGCCAACATATGGCATGACCTGCTTCGTGCTCCCGATCTCGTGGTGCAAAAGAATCCAAACAAAGTTAACAAGATTCTGGTGGGATCAATCTGTGAACTCTAGAAAAATGTCGTGGATTTCCTGGAAAAGAGTGACACAAGGAAAAAAAAATGGCAGAGATATCCAAGCATTCAATGTGGCTCTAATAGCTAAAGTTAGTTAGCGGATTCTTATTGATCCCAAGTCCCTATTAGCTAAGATGTTGTTAGCTAAATATTGCAAGGAGGAGGATCTTATGTCATGCACTCAACCCTCAGCGTGTTCTCATGCTTGGAGAGGGATTCTAAAGGGTAGAGACTTACTTAGAAGTCAGTTGGGCTGGGCTATTGGAGATGGTGAGGGCATTAACATTTGGTCTGAAAATTGGTTATCCACATCTTCCCTGATCTCTCCCTTTGGACCACCTACAAAAGACCAGAAAGAGTTATTGGTTAGCTCTCTTATAAATCCAGAGTTAAGAGACTGGAATAGTGAGAAAATTCAAGGTTGCATCCCTGCTTATGAGAAGCAAATTGGATGTATTAAACTCAGTGAAGTTAAGTGCAGAGATAAGCAAATCTGGTTACCAACCTTAAATGAAGAATATACTGGAAAGTCTGGATATCATGTGGCTGTGAAGGAGGCCAATAAACTATGCCAATCGGCTGAACTGAGTAATATCAATTGGATGCAGGATGTTTGGTCAATGAAGTTAGCCCCAAAAGCTAAAGTTCTTCATCTGGAAGGTAATAAATAAGGCAATCCCAGTTGGTGAACCTTTTCATATAAAAAACATAGCAATTTCCCCTTACTGTAAAAGATGTGGAGAACTAAGAGACAATTTATCAATTCACTGTCAACCTGCAAGTTTACTGCGGAAATCTGGAACTCTGCCCCTTTTTCACAGGTCCTTAATCTTCACAACCATTCTGATTTTCCACAGGTTTGGGGAGTACTCAGGCAAATTCCAGCTCTTCCACCGATGTGGCATTAAAGGCAGCAAAGGAGTGGGAAACTGCACAAGTCAATGTTGAGACAAATCGGATCCAGGTTTCAAATTACATACCAGAATCTACTCTGCTTAGGACTATTTTCTGTACGGATGCGACATGGAATGCTGATAAATTAGCTTCTGGATCGGCTTGGATCTTCAAGGAAGGTGACTCGCAACTGGATTCCCGGAACCAGATTCACCATTTCGTGGCTTCGCCTCTAGTTTCGGAAACTCTAGCGGTTATAACGGCTATTAAATGTGCAATCTCGAAAGGATTGAGACATTTGGAGCTCCGATCTGATTCACTTACCTTAATCACGACCATCAACAATGGAGTGATCCCCTCGGAGATCTTTGGAATCATCACAGATATTTCCTATCTTCTCCCAGCCGTTGGCTCTATCTTGTTTAAGTTTATCCCTAGATTAGAGAAAGCGCTATTTGCTTTCATTTATGTTGAACTCTGTTGGTTGTTGAGTTTTATTAATGAAGAAGTATTACAATTGAAAAAAAATAAAAAGAACAACTTGAGTTCACAATATAATCCAACTAAAATTAAAAAGATTTATAGCGACGGCATTGAGTTTGTTGCCATAAGTTTTACTTAGAAACATATTTGCCTTGTTTCACAAGAAACATCTCACATTTGAAAGAATGAAGAGAATAAAAAGGCAACGAGAATGACACGTTTAGAATGGAATTTTTTCTCTGTAACGCTGAAAAAAGCATTATCAACATTCGGTTCGAGTAGCAAAAATCAAGGTTTCAATTTCTCTTCCGATATTTAAGGAAACTGTCTTCAGTTAATCTTCTCTTCTGTTTTATTCAACTCACTATCAAAGGTACAGTATAGTCTTACCTTTGATGTGTTTATTAACCA
This sequence comes from Lepidium sativum, assembly GCA_023374145.1. Classification (NCBI taxonomy): domain Eukaryota; kingdom Viridiplantae; phylum Streptophyta; class Magnoliopsida; order Brassicales; family Brassicaceae; genus Lepidium; species Lepidium sativum. Next base: position 32 of record JAKUCM010009100.1, on the reverse strand, counting down.
ATGCAATCCTTTTGGTTAGACCAAACCAATTC
>JAKUCM010009099.1:0-25437 GCA_023374145.1 Lepidium sativum | reverse complement strand
AAAAAAGAAGATAAGAAAAAAGGTGTGGATCTTGAAGACTTCCTCGAAGGTCACCATTCCTAGTACAACTCTCACATAAGCATGCTTAACTATGCAGGTCTAATGGGATATGATGTATTATTTGTGGTATGATCGGACCCGGTGATATGTGAGGTACAAGTGCATATCCTTTTCCACGATTATAAAGATTTGTATTTTTTACGGGTCTCAATACAAAGTTTGGCCAGTAGTCGGCCTAGGAACGCATATCTGAATACATAAAAGTTACGAGGATAAACAACTTTATATTACAAAATTTTGGTCCCAATCACAAAATAACAAAAAGAGGCACAAAAATTTTGGTACATTTTTACATTTCCAGGACGTGGTTCTCTCTAGGGGGCTTTATAATTTGTATTGACCGACGCATAGTTCTCTACAGTCTAAGCGTTACGATGCTAAGTGTTGTGTTTTCTTATGCAAGGAAAAAAACCAGAAAAAAATAAAGGAACAATAGAAGAACTTCCCTAAGGTTACCCATCCTAGTACTACTCTCGCCCGAGCACTCTTAACTGCAGCATTGTGATAGGATCTTGTGCATCACTGATAGTATGATAGCACCTTTTATTACTTTAGGTGCAATCGCATACATCAGTTTCAACGTTCATCAAGAATCTCCTTTATTATGGTCCAAATCCAATGTTCGGCCAGCAGTAGTTTGAAGAACACATCTACAAATACATCGAAACCATGAGTAAAAACAATTTTATGATCTAGAATTACGGTGCAGGCAACAAAAATAGCTAAAAGAGAAACAAGATCGCAAACATTGAGATCTAAAAGTAACGAAAGCGCTAATTTTCTCATGCAATAAAACAAAACAAAAAAGCAAGCAACACGTAGACTTCCAAGGATGTTACCCATCCTGGTACTACTCCCCCGGCCAATCACTCTTAATTATAGCATTTGAATGGGTTCTTGTGCATTAGTGCTAGTATGATCGTATTTGTTAGTATATGACGTGCAAGCGCATACATCCTTTTCGGTAACCATCAATAGTTTTCTTTTTTTGTGGGTCCCACTGTATTTTTTTTTCATCGGTAGTCAAAAAATCCATATCCGAATACATCAAAAACTACGAGTATAAATAGTTTTATGTTCTAGAATTTTGGTGCATATCACAAAAATAGCCAAAAGATGCACTAGATCGCAAAGTTTCAATTTGTAACGTAGCGAATGATACTCTCCTTTGGGACTTTTGGGAATGGTTTTGAAGGACGAGTAGTTCTCTACGTTCTAAAAGTTACACTGCTATGAAAGTGTTGTAATATCTCATGCAAGAAAAAAAAAATATAAGATAACAAAAAAGGTGTGAATCATGAGGACTTCCTCGGAGGTCACCATTCCTAGTACAACTCTCACCCAAGCAAGCTTAACTATGCAGGTCAGATGGGATATAATGTATTATTTATGGTATGATTGGACCTTGTCATATGTGAGGTACAAGTGCATATCCTTTTCCACGATTATAAAGAGTTGTATTTTTTATGGGTCTCAATACAAAGTTTGGCCGGTAGTCGATCTAGGAACGCATATCTGAATACATCAAAATTACAAGGACAAACAACTTTATATTACCGAATTTTGATCCCAATCACAAAATAACAAAAAAAAGCACCAAAATTTTGGTACATTGGTACATTTCCAGGACGTAGTTCTCTCTAGGGGGTTTTATAATTTGTATTGGTAGACGCATAGTTCTCTACAGTGTAAAAGTTATGACGCTACGAAATTGTTGTGTTTGATGGGATATAATGTATTATTTGTGGTATGATCGGACCCGGTCATATGTGAGGTACAAGCGCATATCCTTTTCCACAATTATAAAGAGTTGTATTTTTTATGGGTCTCAATACAAAGTTTGGCCGGTACTCGGTCTAGGAACGCATATCTGAATACATCAAAATTACAATATAACAAAAAGAGGCACCAAAATTTTGGTACATTGTTACATTTCTAGGACGTGGTTCTCTCTAGGAGGCTTTATCATTTGTATTGACCGCCGCATAGTTCTCTACGGTCTAAGTGTTACGACGCTACGAAAGTGTTGTGTTTTATTATTAAAGGAAAAAAACCAAAAAAAAAGGAACAACAGAAGGACTTCCCGAGACGTTAACCATCCTAGTACTACTCTCGCCCGAGCACTCTTCTCTGCAGCATTGTGATGGGATCTTGTGCATCACTGATAGTATGATGGCACCTTTTAGTACGTTACGTGCAATCGCATACATCTTTTCAACGGTCATCAAGAGTTATCTTTTATTATGGTCCCAATCAAATGTTCGGCCAGCGGTAGTTTGAAGAACACATCTACAAATATTTCGAAACCATGAGTAAAAACTATTTCATGATCTAGAATTACGGTGCAGATAATAAAAATAGATACAAGAGAAACAAGATCGCAAACATTGAGATCTACAACTAACGAATGCGCTAATTTTCTCATGCAATAAAAACATAAAAAGGCAAGCAAGACAAAGACTTCCATAGATGTTACCCATCCTGGTACTACTCCTCCGGCCAAGCACTCTTAATTATAGTATTTGGATGGGTTCTTGTGCATTAGTGCTAGTATGATCGTATTTGTTATTACACGACATGCAAGCACATACATCGTTTTCGGCAACCATCAATAGTTTTCTTTTATTGTGGGTCCCTCTGTATTTTTTGTCCATCGGTAGTCAAAGAATCCATATCCAAATACATTGAAAACTACGAATATAAATAGTTTTATGTTCTAGAATTTTGGTGCATATCACAAAAATAGCCAAAGAGGCACTAGATCGCAAAGTTTGAGATTATAATGTAGCGAATGATATTCTCCTTTGGGACTTTTGGGAATGGTTTTGAAGGACGAGTAGTTCTCTACGTTCTAAAAGTTACAACGCTATGAAAGTGTTGTAATATCTCATGCAAGAAAAAAAATATAAGATAACAAAAAAGGTGTGAATCATGAGGACTTCCTCGGAGGTCGCCATTCCTAGTACAACTCTCACCCAAGCAAGCTTAACTATGCAGGTCAGATGGGATATAATGTATTATTTATGGTATGATTGGACCTGGTCATATGTGAGGTACAAGTGCATATCCTTTTCCACGATTATATAGAGTTGTATTTTTTATGGGTCTCAATACAAAGTTTGGCCGGTAGTCGATCTAGGAACGCATATCTGAATACATCAAAATTACAAGGACAAACAACTTTATATTACCGAATTTTGATCCCAATCACAAAATAACAAAAAAAAGCACCAAAATTTTGGTACATTGGTACATTTCCAGGACGTAGTTCTCTCTAGGGGGTTTTATAATTTGTATTTATAGACGCATAGTTCTCTACAGTGTAAATGTTATGACGCTACGAAATTGTTGTGTTTGATGGGATATAATGTATTATTTGTGGTTTGATCGGACCCGGTCATATGTGAGGTACAAGTGCATATCGTTTTCCACAATTATAAAGATTTGTATTTTTTACGGGTCTCAATACAAAGTTTGGCCAGTAGTCGGCTTAGGAACGCATATCTGAATACATAAAAATTACGACGATAAACAACTTTATATTACAAAATTTTGGTCCCAATCACAAAATAACAAAAAGAGGCACAAAAATTTTGGTACCTTTTTACATTTCCAGGACGTGGTTCTCTCTAGGGGGCTTTATAATTTGTATTGACCGACGCATAGTTCTCTACAGTCTAAGCGTTACGATGCTAAGTGTTGTGTTTTCTTATGCAAGGAAAAAAACCAGAAAAAAATAAAGGAACAATAGAAGAACTTCCCTAAGGTTACCCATCCTAGTACTACTCTCGCCCGAGCACTCTTAACTGCAGCATTGTGATGGGATCTTGTGCATCACTGATAGTATGATAGCACCTTTTATTACTTTAGGTGAAATCGCATACATCAGTTTCAACGTTCATCAAGAATCTCCTTTATTATGGTCCAAATCCAATGTTCGGCCAGCAGTAGTTTGAAGAACACATCTACAAAACATGGAAACCATGAGTAAAAACAATTTTATGATCTTGAATTACGGTGCAGGTAACAAAAATAGCTAAAAGAGAAACAAGATCGCAAACATTGAGATCTAAAAGTAACGAAAGCGCTAATTTTCTCATGCAATAAAACAAAAAAAAAAGCAAGCAACACGTAGACTTCCAAGGATGTTACCCATCCTGGTACTACTCCCCCGGCCAAGCACTCTTAATTATAGCATTTAAATGGGTTCTTGTGCATTAGTGCTAGTATGATCGTATTTGTTAGTATATGACGTGCAAGCGCATACATCCTTTTCGGTAACCATCAATAGTTTTCTTTTTTTGTGGGTCCCACTGTATTTTTTTTTCATCGGTAGTCAAAAAATCCATATCCGAATACATCAAAAACTACGAGTATAAATAGTTTTATGTTCTAGAATTTTGTTGCATATCACAAAAATAGCCAAAAGATGCACTAGATCGCAAAGTTTCAATTTGTAACGTAGCGAATGATACTCTCCTTTGGGACTTTTGGGAATGGTTTTGAAGGACGAGTAGTTCTCTACGTTCTAAAGGTTACAACGCTATGAAAGTGTTGTAATATCTCATGCAAGAAAAAAAAATATAAGATAACAAAAAAGGTGTGAATCATGAGGACTTCCTCGGAGGTCACCATTCCTAGTACAACTCTCACCCAAGCAAGCTTAACTATGCAGGTCAGATGGGATATAATGTATTATTTATGGTATGATTGGACCTGGTCATATGTGAGGTACAAGTGCATATCCTTTTCCACGATTATAAAGAATTGTATTTTTTATGGGTCTCAATACAAAGTTTGGCCGGTAGTCGATCTAGGAACGCATATCTGAATACATAAAAATTACAAGGACAAACAACTTTATATTACCGAATTTTGATCCCAATCACAAAATAACAAAAAAAGCACCAAAATTTTGGTACATTGGTACATTTCCAGGACGTAGTTCTCTCTAGGGGGTTTTATAATTTGTATTGATAGACGCATAGTTCTCTACAGTGTAAAAGTTATGACGCTACGAAATTGTTGTGTTTGATGGGATATAATGTATTATTTGTGGTATTATCGGACCCGGTCATATGTGAGGTACAAGCGCATATCCTTTTCCACAATTATAAAGAGTTGTATTTTTATGGGTCTCAATACAAAGTTTGGCCGGTAGTCGGTCTAGGAACGCATATCTTTGAATACATCAAAATTACAAGGACAAACAACTTTATATTACAAAAGTTTGGTCCAAATCACAAAATAACAAAAAGAGGCACCAAAATTTTGGTACATTGTTACATTTCTAGGACGTGGTTCTCTCTAGGAGGCTTTATCATTTGTATTGACCGCCGCATAGTTCTCTACGGTCTACGCGTTACGACGCTACGAAAGTGTTGTGTTTTCTTATTGAAAAAAAAAACCAAAAAAAAGGAACAACAGAAGGACTTCCCGTGACGTTAACCATCCTAGTACTACTCTCGCTCGAGCACTCTTCTCTGCAGCATTGTGATGGGATCTTGTGCATCACTGATAGTATGATGGCACCTTTTAGTACGTTACGTGCAATCGCATACATCTTTTCAACGGTCATCCAGAGTTATCTTTTATTATGGTCCCAATCAAATGTTCGGCCAGCGGTAGTTTGAAGAACACATCTACAAATATTTCGAAACCATGAGTAAAAACTATTTCATGATCTAGAATTACGGTGCAGATAATAAAAATAGATAGAAGAGAAACAAGATCGCAAACATTGAGATCTACAACTAACGAAAGCGCTAATTTTCTCATGCAATAAAAACATAAAAAAGGCAAGCAACACAAAGACTTCCATAGATGTTACCCATCTTGGTACTACTCCTCCGGCCAAGCACTCTTAATTATAGCATTTGGATGGGTTCTTGTCCATTAGTGCTAGTATGATCGTATTTGTTATTACATGACATGCAAGCACATACATCGTTTTCGGCAACCATCAAAAGTTTTCTTTTATTGTGGGTCCCTCTGTATTTTTTGACCATCGGTAGTCAAAGAATCCATATCCAAATACATTGAAAACTACGAATATAAATAGTTTTATGTTCTAGAATTTTGGTGCATATCACAAAAATAGCCAAAAGAGGCACTAGATCGCAAAGTTTGAGATTATAATGTAGCGAATGATATTCTCCTTTGGGACTTTTGGGAATGGTTTTGAAGGACGAGTAGTTCTCTACGTTCTAAAAGTTACAACGCTATGAAAGTTTTGTAATATCTCATGCAAGAAAAGAAAAAAAGAGGATAAGAAAAAAGGTGTGGATCTTGAGGACTTCCTCGAAGGTCACCATTCCTAGTACAACTCTCACATAAGCATGCTTAACTATGCAGGTCTAATGGGATATGATGTATTATTTGTGGTATGATCGGACCCGGTCATATGTGAGGTACAAGTGCATATCCTTTTCCACAATTATAAAGATTTGTATTTTTTACGGGTCTCAATACAAAGTTTGGCCAGTAGTCGGCCTAGGAACGCATATCTGAATACATCAAAATTACGAGGATAAACAACTTTATATTACAAAATTTTGGTCCCAATCACAAAATAACAAAAAGAGGCACAAAAATTTTGGTACATTTTTACATTTCCAGGACGTGGTTCTCTCTAGGGGGCTTTATAATTTGTATTGACCGACGCATAGTTCTCTACAGTCTAAGCGTTACGATGCTAAGTGTTGTGTTTTCTTATGCAAGGAAAAAAACCAGAAAAAAATAAAGGAACAATAGAAGAACTTCCCTAAGGTTACCCATCCTAGTACTACTCTCGCCCGAGCACTCTTAACTGCAGCATTGTGATGGGATCTTGTGCATCACTGATAGTATGATAGCACCTTTTATTACTTTAGGTGAAATCGCATACATCAGTTTCAACGTTCATCAAGAATCTCCTTTATTATGGTCCAAATCCAATGTTCGGCCAGCAGTAGTTTGAAGAACACATCTACAAAACATGGAAACCATGAGTAAAAACAATTTTATGATCTTGAATTACGGTGCAGGTAACAAAAATAGCTAAAAGAGAAACAAGATCGCAAACATTGAGATCTAAAAGTAACGAAAGCGCTAATTTTCTCATGCAATAAAACAAAAAAAAAAGCAAGCAACACGTAGACTTCCAAGGATGTTACCCATCCTGGTACTACTCCCCCGGCCAAGCACTCTTAATTATAGCATTTAAATGGGTTCTTGTGCATTAGTGCTAGTATGATCGTATTTGTTAGTATATGACGTGCAAGCGCATACATCCTTTTTGGTAACCATCAATAGTTTTCTTTTTTTGTGGGTCCCACTGTATTTTTTTTTCATCGGTAGTCAAAAAATCCATATCCGAATACATCAAAAACTACGAGTATAAATAGTTTTATGTTCTAGAATTTTGGTGCATATCAAAAAAATAGCCAAAAGATGCACTAGATCGCAAAGTTTCAATTTGTAACGTACCGAATGATACTCTCCTTTGGGACTTTTGGGAATGGTTTTGAAGGACGAGTAGTTCTCTACGTTCTTAAAGTTACAACGCTATGAAAGTGTTGTAATATCTCATGCAAGAAAAAAAATATAAGATAACAAAAAAGGTGTGAATCATGAGGACTTCCTCGGAGGTCGCCATTCCTAGTACAACTCTCACCCAAGCAAGCTTAACTATGCAGGTCAGATGGGATATAATGTATTATTTATGGTATGATTGGGACCTGGTCATATGTGAGGTACAAGTGCATATCCTTTTCCACGATTATATAGAGTTGTATTTTTTATGGGTCTCAATACAAAGTTTGGCCGGTAGTCGATCTAGGAACGCATATCTGAATACATCAAAATTACAAGGACAAACAACTTTATATTACCGAATTTTGATCCCAATCACAAAATAACAAAAAAAAGCACCAAAATTTTGGTACATTGGTACATTTCCAGGACGTAGTTCTCTCTAGGGGGTTTTATAATTTGTATTTATAGACGCATAGTTCTCTACAGTGTAAATGTTATGACGCTACGAAATTGTTGTGTTTGATGGGATATAATGTATTATTTGTGGTTTGATCGGACCTGGTCATATGTGAGGTACAAGTGCATATCGTTTTCCACAATTATAAAGATTTGTATTTTTTACGGGTCTCAATACAAAGTTTGGCCAGTAGTCGGCCTAGGAACGCATATCTGAATACATAAAAATTACGACGATAAACAACTTTATATTACAAAATTTTGGTCCCAATCACAAAATAACAAAAAGAGGCACAAAAATTTTGGTACATTTTTACATTTCCAGGACGTGGTTCTCTCTAGGGGGCTTTATAATTTGTATTGACCGACGCACAGTTCTCTACAGTCTAAGCGTTACGATGCTAAGTGTTGTGTTTTCTTATGCAAGGAAAAAAACCAGAAAAAAATAAAGGAACAATAGAAGAACTTCCCTAAGGTTACCCATCCTAGTACTACTCTCGCCCGAGCACTCTTAACTGCAGCATTGTGATGGGATCTTGTGCATCACTGATAGTATGATAGCACCTTTTATTACTTTAGGTGCAATCGCATACATCAGTTTCAACGTTCATCAAGAATCTCCTTTATTATGGTCCAAATCCAATGTTCGGCCAGCAGTAGTTTGAAGAACACATCTACAAATACATGGAAACCATGAGTAAAAATAATTTTATGATCTTGAATTACGGTGCAGGTAACAAAAATAGCTAAAAGAGAAACAAGATCGCAAACATTGAGATCTAAAAGTAACGAAAGCGCTAATTTTCTCATGCAATAAAATAAAAAGAAAGCAAGCAACACGTAGACTTCCAAGGATGTTACCCATCCTGGTACTACTCCCCCGGCCAAGCACTCTTAATTATAGCATTTAAATGGGTTTTTGTGCATTAGTGCTAGTATGATCGTATTTGTTAGTATATGACGTGCAAGCGACTACATCATTTTCGGTAATCATCAATAGTTTTCTTTTTTTGTGGGTCCCACTGTATTTTTTTCCATCGGTAGTCAAAAAATCCATATCCGAATACATCAAAAACTACGAGTATAAATAGTTTTATGTTCAAGAATTTTGGTGCATATCACAAAAATAGCCAAAAGATGCACTAGATCGCAAAGTTTCAATTTGTAACGTACCGAATGATACTCTCCTTTGGGACTTTTGGGAATGGTTTTGAAGGACGAGTAGTTCTCTACGTTCTTAAAGTTACAACGCTATGAAAGTGTTGTAATATCTCATGCAAGAAAAAAAAATATAAGATAACAAAAAAGGTGTGAATCATGAGGACTTCCTCGGAGGTCGCCATTCCTAGTACAACTCTCACCCAAGCAAGCTTAACTATGCAGGTCAGATGGGATATAATGTATTATTTATGGTATGATTGGACCTGGTCATATGTGAGGTACAAGTGCATATCCTTTTCCACGATTATATAGAGTTGTATTTTTTATGGGTCTCAATACAAAGTTTGGCCAGTAGTCGATCTAGGAACGCATATCTGAATACATCAAAATTACAAGGACAAACAACTTTATATTACCGAATTTTGATCCCAATCACAAAATAACTAAAAAAAGCACCAAAATTTTGGTACATTGGTACATTTCCAAGACGTAGTTCTCTCTAGGGGGTTTTATAATTTGTATTTATAGACGCATAGTTCTCTACAGTGTAAATGTTATGACGCTACGAAATTGTTGTGTTTGATGGGATATAATGTATTATTTGTGGTTTGATCGGACCCGGTCATATGTGAGGTACAAGTGCATATCGTTTTCCACAATTATAAAGATTTGTATTTTTTACGGGTCTCAATACAAAGTTTGGCCAGTAGTCGGCCTAGGAACGCATATCTGAATACATAAAAATTACGACGATAAACAACTTTATATTACAAAATTTTGGTCCCAATCACAAAATAACAAAAAGAGGCACAAAAATTTTCGTACATTTTTACATTTCCAGGACGTGGTTCTCTCTAGGGGGCTTTATAATTTGTATTGACCGACACATAGTTCTCTACAGTCTAAGCGTTACGATGCTAAGTGTTGTGTTTTCTTATGCAAGGAAAAAAACCAGAAAAAAATAAAGGAACAATAGAAGAACTTCCCTAAGGTTACCCATCCTAGTACTACTCTCGCCCGAGCACTCTTAACTGCAGCATTGTGATGGGATCTTGTGCATCACTGATAGTATGATAGCACCTTTTATTACTTTAGGTGAAATCGCATACATCAGTTTCAACGTTCATCAAGAATCTCCTTTATTATGGTCCAAATCCAATGTTCGGCCAGCAGTAGTTTGAAGAACACATCTACAAAACATGGAAACCATGAGTAAAAACAATTTTATGATCTTGAATTACGGTGCAGGTAACAAAAATAGCTAAAAGAGAAACAAGATCGCAAACATTGAGATCTAAAAGTAACGAAAGCGCTAATTTTCTCATGCAATAAAACAAAAAAAAAAGCAAGCAACACGTAGACTTCCAAGGATGTTACCCATCCTGGTACTACTCCCCCGGCCAAGCACTCTTAATTATAGCATTTAAATGGGTTCTTGTGCATTAGTGCTAGTATGATCGTATTTGTTAGTATATGACGTGCAAGCGCCTCCATCATTTTTGGTAATCATCAATAGTTTTCTTTTTTTGTGGGTCCGACTGTATTTTTTTTCCATCGGTAGTCAAAAAATCCATATTCGAATACATCAAAAACTACGAGTATAAATAGTTTTATGTTCTAGAATTTTGGTGCATATCACAAAAATAGCCAAAAGATGCACTAGATCGCAAAGTTTCAATTTGTAACGTAGCGAATGATACTCTCCTTTGGGACTTTTGGGAATGGTTTTGAAGGACAAGAAGTTCTCTACGTTCTAAAAGTTACAACGCTATGAAAGTGTTGTAATATCTCATGCAAGAAAAAAAATATAAGATAACAAAAAAGGTGTGAATCATGAGGACTTCCTCGGAGGTCGCCATTCCTAGTACAACTCTCACCCAAGCAAGCTTAACTATGCAGGTCAGATGGGATATAATGTATTATTTATGGTATGATTGGACCTGGTCATATGTGAGGTACAAGTGCATATCCTTTTCCACGATTATAAAGAGTTGTATTTTTTATTGGTCTCAATACAAAGTTTGGCCGGTAGTTGATCTAGGAACGCATATCTGAATACATCAAAATTACAAGGACAAACAACTTTATATTACCGAATTTTGATCCCAATCACAAAATAACAAAAAAAAGCACCAAAATTTTGGTACATTGGTACATTTCCAGGACGTAGTTCTCTCTAGGGGGTTTTATAATTTGTATTTATAGACGCATAGTTCTCTACAGTGTAAAAGTTATGACGCTACGAAATTGTTGTGTTTGATGGGATATAATGTATTATTTGTGGTATTATCGGACCCGGTCATATGTGAGGTACAAGCGCATATCCTTTTCCACAATTATAAAGAGTTGTATTTTTTATGGGTCTCAATACAAAGTTTGGCCGGTAGTCGGTCTAGGAACGCATATCTGAATACATCAAAATTACAAGGACAAACAACTTTATATTACAAAATTTTGGTCCAATTCACAAAATAACAAAAAGAGGCACCAAAACTTTGGTACATTGTTACATTTCTAGGACGTGGTTCTCTCTAGGAGGCTTTATCATTTGTATTGACCGCCGCATAGTTCTCTACGGTCTAAGCGTTACGACGCTACGAAAGTGTTGTGTTTTCTTATTGAAGGAAAAAACCAAAAAAAAAGGAACAACAGAAGGACTTCCCGTGACGTTAACCATCCTAGTACTACTCTCGCTCGAGCACTCTTCTCTGCAGCATTGTGATGGGATCTTGTGCATCACTGATAGTATGATGGCACCTTTTAGTACATTACGTGCAATCGCATACATCTTTTCAACGGTCATCAAGAGTTATCTTTTATTATGGTCCCAATCAAATGTTCGGCCAGCGGTAGTTTGAAGAACACATCTACAAATACATCGAAACCATGAGTAAAAACAATTCTATGATCTTGAATTACGGTGCAGGTAACAAAAATTGCTAAAAGAGAAACAAGATCGCAAACATTGAGATCTAAAAGTAACAAAAGCGCTAATTTTCTCATGCAATAAAACAAAAAAAAAAAGCGAGCGACACGTAGACTTCCAAGGATGTTACCCATCCTGGTACTACTCCCCCGGCCAAGCACTCTTAATTATAGCATTTGAATGGGTTCTTGTGCATTATTGCTAGTATGATCGTATTTGTTAGTATATGACGTGCAAGCGCATACATCATTTTTGGTAACCATCAATAGTTTTCTTTTTTTGTGGGTCCCACTGTATTTTTTTTTCATCGGTAGTAAAAAAATCCATATCCGAATACATCAAAAACTACGAGTATAAATAGTTTAATGTTCTAGAATTTTGGTGCATATCACAAAAATAGCCAAAAGATGCACTAGATCGCAAAGTTTCAATTTGTAACGTAGCGAATGATACTCTCCTTTGGGACTTTTGGGAATGGTTTTGAAGGACGAGTAGTTCTCTACGTTCTAAAAGTTACAACGCTATGAAAGTGTTGTAATATCTCATGCAAGAAAAAAAATATAAGATAACAAAAAAGGTGTGAATCATGAGGACTTCCTCGGAGGTCGCCATTCCTAGTACAACTCTCACCCAAGCAAGCTTAACTATGCAGGTCAGATGGGATATAATGTATTATTTATGGTATGATTGGACCTGGTCATATGTGAGGTACAAGTGCATATCCTTTTCCACGATTATAAAGAGTTGTATTTTTTATGGGTCTCAATACAAAGTTTGGCCGGTAGTTGATCTAGGAACGCATATCTGAATACATCAAAATTACAAGGACAAACAACTTTATATTACCGAATTTTGATCCCAATCACAAAATAACAAAAAAAAGCACCAAAATTTTGGTACATTGGTACATTTCCAGGACGTAGTTCTCTCTAGGGGGTTTTATAATTTGTATTTATAGACGCATAGTTCTCTACAGTGTAAAAGTTATGACGCTACGAAATTGTTGTGTTTGATGGGATATAATGTATTATTTGTGGTATTATCGGACCCGGTCATATGTGAGGTACAAGCGCATATCCTTTTCCACAATTATAAAGAGTTGTATTTTTTATGGGTCTCAATACAAAGTTTGGCCGGTAGTCGGTCTAGGAACGCATATCTGAATACATCAAAATTACAAGGACAAACAACTTTATATTACAAAATTTTGGTCCAATTCACAAAATAACAAAAAGAGGCACCAAAACTTTGGTACATTGTTACATTTCTAGGACGTGCTTCTCTCTAGGAGGCTTTATCATTTGTATTGACCGCCGCATAGTTCTCTACGGTCTAAGCGTTACGACGCTACGAAAGTGTTGTGTTTTCTTATTGAAGGAAAAAACCAAAAAAAAGGACAACAGAAGGACTTCCCGTGACGTTAACCATCCTAGTACTACTCTCGCTCGAGCACTCTTCTCTGCAGCATTGTGATGGGATCTTGTGCATCACTGATAGTATGATGGCACCTTTTAGTACATTACGTGCAATCGCATACATCTTTTCAACGGTCATCAAGAGTTATCTTTTATTATGGTCCCAATCAAATGTTCGGCCAGCGGTAGTTTGAAGAACACATCTACAAATACATCGAAACCATGAGTAAAAACAATTCTATGATCTTGAATTACGGTGCAGGTAACAAAAATTGCTAAAAGAGAAACAAGATCGCAAACATTGAGATCTAAAAGTAACAAAAGCGCTAATTTTCTCATGCAATAAAACAAAAAAAAAAGCGAGCGACACGTAGACTTCCAAGGATGTTACCCATCCTGGTACTACTCCCCCGGCCAAGCACTCTTAATTATAGCATTTGAATGGGTTCTTGTGCATTATTGCTAGTATGATCGTATTTGTTAGTATATGACGTGCAAGCGCATACATCATTTTTGGTAACCATCAATAGTTTTCTTTTTTTGTGGGTCCCACTGTATTTTTTTTTCATCGGTAGTAAAAAAATCCATATCCGAATACATCAAAAACTACGAGTATAAATAGTTTAATGTTCTAGAATTTTGGTGCATATCACAAAAATAGCCAAAAGATGCACTAGATCGCAAAGTTTCAATTTGTAACGTAGCGAATGATATTCTCCTTTGGGACTTTTGGGAATGGTTTTGAAGGACGAGTAGTTCTCTACGTTCTAAAAGTTACAACGCTATGAAAGTGTTGTAATATCTCATGCAAGAAAAAAAATATAAGATAACAAAAAAGGTGTGAATCATGAGGACTTCCTCGGAGGTCGCCATTCCTAGTACAACTCTCACCCAAGCAAGCTTAACTATGCAGGTCAGATGGGATATAATGTATTATTTATGGTATGATTGGACCTGGTCATATGTGAGGTACAAGTGCATATCCTTTTCCACGATTATATAGAGTTGTATTTTTTATGGGTCTCAATACAAAGTTTGGCCGGTAGTCGATCTAGGAACGCATATCTAAATACATAAAAATTACAAGGACAAACAACTTTATATTACCGAATTTTGATCCCAATCACAAAATAACAAAAAAAAGCACCAAAATTTTGGTACATTGGTACATTTCCAGGACGTAGTTCTCTCTAGGGGGTTTTATAATTTGTATTTATAGACGCATAGTTCTCTACAGTGTAAAAGTTATGACGCTACGAAATTGTTGTGTTTGATGGGATATAATGTATTATTTGTGGTATTATCGGACCCGGTCATATGAGAGGTACAAGCGCATATCCTTTTCCACAATTATAAAGAGTTTTATTTTTTATGGGTCTCAATACAAAGTTTGGCCAGTAGTCGGCCTAGGAACGCATATCTGAATACATAAAAATTACGAGGACAAACAACTTTATATTACAAAATTTTGGGCCAAATCACAAAATAACAAAAAGAGGCACCAAAACTTTGGTACATTGTTACATTTCTAGGACGTGGTTCTCTCTAGGAGGCTTTATCATTTGTATTGACCGCCGCATAGTTCTCTACGGTCTAAGCGTTACGACGCTACGAAAGTGTTGTGTTTTCTTATGCAAGGAAAAAAACCAGAAAAAAATAAAGGAACAATAGAAGAACTTCCCTAAGGTTACCCATCCTAGTACTACTCTCGCTCGAGCACTCTTTTCTGCAGCATTGTGATGGGATCTTGTGCATCACTGATAGTATGATAGCACCTTTTATTACTTTAGGTGAAATCGCATACATCAGTTTCAACGGTCATCAAGAATCTCCTTTATTATGGTCCAAATCCAATGTTCGGCCAGCAGTAGTTTGAAGAACACATCTACAAATACATGGAAACCATGAGTAAAAACAATTTTATGATCTTGAATTACGGCGGTGCAGGTAACAAAAATAGCTAAAAGAGAAACAAGATCGCAAACATTGAGATCTAAAAGTAACGAAAGCGCTAATTTTCTCATGCAATAAAACAAAAAAAAAGCAAGCAACACGTAGACTTCCAAGGATGTTACCCATCCTGGTACTACTCCCCCGGCCAAGCACTCTTAATTATAGCATTTAAATGGGTTCTTGTGCATTAGTGCTAGTATGATCGTATTTGTTAGTATATGACGTGCAAGCGCCTACATCATTTTTGGTAATCATCAATAGTTTTCTTTTTTTGTGGGTCCCACTGTATTTTTTTTCCATCGGTAGTCAAAAAATCCATATCCGAATACATCAAAAACTACGAGTATAAATAGTTTTATGTTCTAGAATTTTGGTGCATATCACAAAAATAGCCAAAAGATGCACTAGATCGCAAAGTTTCAATTTGTAACGTAGCGAATGATACTCTCCTTTGGGACTTTTGGGAATGGTTTTGAAGGACGAGTAGTTCTCTACGTTCTAAAAGTTACAACGCTATGAAAGTGTTGTAATATCTCATGCAAGAAAAAAAATATAAGATAACAAAAAAGGTGTGAATCATGAGGACTTCCTCAGAGGTCGCCATTCCTAGTACAACTCTCACCCAAGCAAGCTTAACTATGCAGGTCAGATGGGATATAATGTATTATTTATGGTATGATTGGACCTGGTCATATGTGAGGTACAAGTGCATATCCTTTTCCACGATTATAAAGAGTTGTATTTTTTATGGGTCTCAATACAAAGTTTGGCCGGTAGTCGATCTAGGAACGCATATCTGAATACATCAAAATTACAAGGACAAGCAACTTTATATTACCGAATTTTGATCCCAATCACAAAATAACAAAAAAAAGCACCAAAATTTTGGTACATTGGTACATTTCTAGGACGTAGTTCTCTCTAGGGGGTTTTATAATTTGTATTTATAGACGCATAGTTCTCTACAGTGTAAAAGTTATGACGCTACGAAATTGTTGTGTTTGATGGGATATAATGTATTATTTGTGGTATTATCGGACCCGGTCATATGTGAGGTACAAGTGCATATCCTTTTCCACAATTATAAAGAGTTGTATTTTTTATGGGTCTCAATACAAAGTTTGGCCGGTAGTCGGTCTAGGAACGCATATCTGAATACATCAAAATTAGAAGGACAAACAACTTTATATTACAAAATTTTGGTCCAAATCACAAAATAACAAAAAGAGGCACCAAAACTTTGGTACATTGTTACATTTCTAGGACGTGGTTCTCTCTAGGAGGCTTTATCATTTGTATTGACCGCCGCATAGTTCTCTACGGTCTAAGCATTACGATGCTACGAAAGTGTTGTGTTTTCTTATTGAAGGAAAAAAACAAAAAAAAAGGGAACAACAGAAGGACTTTCCGTGACGTTAACCATCCTAGTACTACTCTCGCTCGAGCACTCTTCTCTGCAGCATTGTGATGGGATCTTGTGCATCACTGATAGTATGATGGCACCTTTTAGTACATTACGTGCAATCGCATACATCTTTTCAACGGTCATCAAGAGTTATCTTTTATTATGGTCCCAATCAAATGTTCGGCCAGCGGTAGTTTGAAGAACACATCTACAAATACATCGAAACCATGAGTAAAAACAATTTTATGATCTTGAATTACGGTGCAGGTAACAAAAATAGCTAAAAGAGAAACAAGATCGCAAACATTGAGATCTAAAAGTAACGAAAGCGCTAATTTTCTCATGCAATAAAACAAAAAAAAAAGCAAGCAACACGTAGACTTCCAAGGATGTTACCCATCCTGGTACTACTCCCCCGGCCAAGCACTCTTAATTATAGCATTTAAATGGGTTCTTGTGCATTAGTGCTAGTATGATCGTATTTGTTAGTATATGACGTGCAAGCGCATACATCCTTTTCGGTAACCATCAATAGTTTTCTTTTTTTGTGGGTCCCACTGTATTTTTTTTTCATCGGTAGTCAAAAAATCCATATCCGAATACATCAAAAACTACGAGTATAAATAGTTTTATGTTCTAGAATTTTGGTGCATATCACAAAAATAGCCAAAAGATGCACTAGATCACAAAGTTTCAATTTGTAATGTAGCAAATGATACTCTCCTTTGGGACTTTTGGGAATGGTTTTGAAGGACGAGTAGTTCTCTACGTTCTAAAAGTTACAACGCTATGAAAGTGTTGTAATATCTCATGCAAGAAAAAAAATATAAGATAACAAAAAAGGTGTGAATCATGAGGACTTCCTCAGAGGTCGCCATTTCTAGTACAACTCTCACCCAAGCAAGCTTAACTATGCAGGTCAGATGGGATATAATGTATTATTTATGGTATGATTGGACCTGGTCATATGTGAGGTACAAGTGCATATCCTTTTCCACGATTATAAAGAGTTGTATTTTTTATGGGTCTCAATACAAAGTTTGGCCGGTAGTCGATCTAGGAACGCATATCTGAATACATAAAAATTACAAGGACAAACAACTTTATATTACCGAATTTTGATCCCAATCACAAAATAACAAAAAAAAGCACCAAAATTTTGGTACATTGGTACATTTCTAGGACGTAGTTCTCTCTAGGGGGTTTTATAATTTGTATTGATAGACGCAAAGTTCTCTACAGTGTAAAAGTTATGACGCTACGAAATTGTTGTGTTTGATGGGATATAATGTATTATTTGTGGTATTATCGGACCCGGTCATATGTGAGGTACAAGCGCATATCCTTTTCCACAATTACAAAGAGTTGTATTTTTTATGGGTCTCAATACAAAGTTTCGCCGGTAGTCGGTCTAGGAACGCATATCTGAATACATCAAAATTACAAGGACAAACAACTTTATATTACAAAGTTTTGGTCCAAATCACAAAATAACAAAAAGAGGCACCAAAACTTTGGTACATTGTTACATTTCTAGGACGTGGTTCTCTCTAGGAGGCTTTATCATTTGTATTGACCGCCGCATAGTTCTCTACGGTCTAAGCATTACGATGCTACGAAAGTGTTGTGTTTTCTTATTGAAGGAAAAAAACAAAAAAAAAGGGAACAACAGAAGGACTTTCCGTGACGTTAACCATCCTAGTACTAATCTCGCTCGAGCACTCTTCTCTGCAGCATTGTGATGGGATCTTGTGCATCACTGATAGTATGATGGCACCTTTTAGTACATTACGTGCAATCGCATACATCTTTTCAACGGTCATCAAGAGTTATCTTTTATTATGGTCCCAATCAAATGTTCGGCCAGCGGTAGTTTGAAGAACACATCTACAAATACATCGAAACCATGAGTAAAAACAATTTTATCATCTTGAATTACGGTGCAGGTAACAAAAATAGCTAAAAGAGAAACAAGATCGCAAACATTGAGATCTAAAAGTAACGAAAGCGCTAATTTTCTCATGCAATAAAACAAAAAAAAAAGCAAGCAACACGTAGACTTCCAAGGATGTTACCCATCCTGGTACTACTCCCCCGGCCAAGCACTCTTAATTATAGCATTTAAATGGGTTCTTGTGCATTAGTGCTAGTATGATCGTATTTGTTAGTATATGACGTGCAAGCGCATACATCCTTTTCGGTAACCATCAATAGTTTTCTTTTTTTGTGGGTCCCACTGTATTTTTTTTTCATCGGTAGTCAAAAAATCCATATCCGAATACATCAAAAACTACGAGTATAAATAGTTTTATGTTCTAGAATTTTGGTGCATATCACAAAAATAGCCAAAAGATGCACTAGATCGCAAAGTTTCAATTTGTAATGTAGCAAATGATACTCTCCTTTGGGACTTTTGGGAGTGGTTTTGAAGGACGAGTAGTTCTCTACGATCTAAAAGTTACAACGCTATGAAAGTGTTGTAATATCTCATGCAAGAAAAAAATATAAGATAACAAAAAAGGTGTGAATCATGAGGACTTCCTCGGAGGTCGCCATTCCTAGTACAACTCTCACCCAAGCAAGCTTAACTATGCAGGTCAGATGGGATATAATGTATTATTTATGGTATGATTGGACCTGGTCATATGTGAGGTACAAGTGCATATCCTTTTCCACGATTATAAAGAGTTGTATTTTTTATGGGTCTCAATACAAAGTTTGGCCGGTAGTCGATCTAGGAATGCATAACTGAATACATAAAAATTACAAGGACAAACAACTTTTATTACCGAATTTTGATCCCAATCACAAAATAACAAAAAAAGCACCAAAATTTTGGTACATTGGTACATTTCCAGGACGTAGTTCTCTCTAGGGGGTTTTATAATTTGTATTGATAGACGCAAAGTTCTCTACAGTGTAAAAGTTATGACGCTACGAAATTGTTGTGTTTGAT
The DNA here is from genome assembly GCA_023374145.1 of Lepidium sativum. Taxonomy (NCBI): domain Eukaryota; kingdom Viridiplantae; phylum Streptophyta; class Magnoliopsida; order Brassicales; family Brassicaceae; genus Lepidium; species Lepidium sativum. The sequence continues at coordinate 5,590 of JAKUCM010009099.1, read as the reverse complement.
GGGATATAATGTATTATTTGTGGTATTATCGGACCCGGTCATATGTGAGGTACAAGCGCATATACTTTTCCACAATTATAAAGAGTTATATTTTTTATGGGTCTCAATACAAAGTTTGGCCCGTAGTCGGTCTAGGAATGCATATCTTTGAATACATCAAAATTACAAGGACAAACAACTTTATATTACAAAATTTTGGTCCAAATCACAAAATAACAAAAAGAGGCACCAAAATTTTGGTACATTGTTACATTTCTAGGACGTGGTTCTCTCTAGGAGGCTTTATCATTTGTATTGACCGCCACATAGTTCTCTACGGTCTAAGCGTTACGACGCTACGAAAGTGTTGTGTTTTCTTATTGAAAAAAAAAACCAAAAAAAAGGAACAACAGAAGGACTTCCCGTGACGTTAACCATCCTAGTACTACTCTCGCTCGAGCACTCTTCTCTGCAGCATTGTGATGGGATCTTGTGCATCACTGATAGTATGATGGCACCTTTTAGTACATTACGTGCAATCGCATACATCTTTTCAACGGTCATCAAGAGTTATCTTTTATTATGGTCCCAATCAAATGTTCGGCCAGCGGTAGTTTGAAGAACACATCTACAAATACATCGAAACCATGAGTAAAAACAATTTTATGATCTTGAATTACGGTGCAGGTAACAAAAATAGCTAAAAGAGAAACAAGATCGCAAACATTGAGATCTAATAGTAACGAAAGCACTAATTTTCTCATGCAATAAAACAAAAAAAAAAGCAAGCAACACGTAGACTTCCAAGGATGTTACCCATCCTGGTACTACTCCCCCGGCCAAGCACTCTTTATTATAGCATTTGAATGGGTTCTTGTGCATTAGTGCTAGTATGATCGTATTTTTTAGTATATGACGTGCAAGCGCATACATCCTTTTCGGTAACCATCAATAGTTTTCTTTTTTTGTGGGTCCCACTGTATTTTTTTTTCATCGGTAGTAAAAAAATCCATATCCGAATACATCAAAAACTACGAGTATAAATAGTTTTATGTTCTAGAATTTTGGTGCATATCACAAAAATAGCCAAAAGATGCACTAGATCGCAAAGTTTCAATTTGTAACGTAGCGAATGATACTCTCCTTTGGGACTTTTGGGAATGGTTTTGAAGGACGAGTAGTTCTCTACGTTCTAAAAGTTACAACGCTATGAAAGTGTTGTAATATCTCATGCAAGAAAAAAAAAGTATAAGATAACAAAAAAGGTGTGAATCATGAGGACTTCCTCGGAGGTCACCATTCCTAGTACAACTCGCACCCAAGCAAGCTTAACTATGCAGGTCAGATGGGATATAATGTATTATTTATGGTATGATTGGACCTGGTCAGTGAGGTACAAGTGCATATCCTTTTCCACGATTATAAAGAGTTGTATTTTTTATGGGTCTCAATACAAAGTTTGGCCGGTAGTCGATCTAGGAACGCATATCTGAATACATCAAAATTACAAGGACAAACAACTTTATATTACCGAATTTTGATCCCAATCACAAAATAACAAAAAAAGCACCAAAATTTTGGTACATTGGTACATTTCCAGGACGTAGTTCTCTCTAGGGGGTTTTATAATTTGTATTGATAGACGCATAGTTCTCTACAGTGTAAAAGTTATGACGCTACGAAATTGTTGTGTTTGATGGGATATAATGTATTATTTGTGGTATTATCGGACCCGGTCATATGTGAGGTACAAGCGCATATCCTTTTCCACAATTACAAAGAGTTGTATTTTTTATGGGTCTCAATACAAAGTTTCGCCGGTAGTCGGTCTAGGAACGCATATCTGAATACATCAAAATTACAAGGACAAACAACTTTATATTACAAAGTTTTGGTCCAAATCACAAAATAACAAAAAGAGGCACCAAAACTTTGGTACATTGTTACATTTCTAGGACGTGGTTCTCTCTAGGAGGCTTTATCATTTGTATTGACCGCCGCATAGTTCTCTACGGTCTAAGCGTTACGACGCTACGAAAGTGTTGTGTTTTCTTATTGAAGGAAAAAAACCAAAAAAAAAAGGAACAACCGTGACGTTAACCATCCTAGTACTACTCTCGCTCGAGCACTCTTCTCTGCAGCATTGTGATGGGATCTTGTGCATCACTGATAGTATGATGGCACCTTTTAGTACATTATGTGCAATCGCATACATCTTTTCAACGGTCATCAAGAGTTATCTTTTATTATGGTCCCAATCAAATGTTCGGCCAGCGGTAGTTTGAAGAACACATCTACAAATACATCGAAACCATGAGTAAAAACAATTTTATGATCTAGAATTACGGTGCAGGTAACAAAAATAGCTAAAAGAGAAACAAGATCACAAACATTGAGATCTAAAAGTAATGAAAGCGCTAATTTTCTCATGCAATAAAACAAAAAAAAAAGCAAGCAACACGTAGACTTCCAAGGATGTTACCCATCCTGGTACTACTCCCCCGGCCAAGCACTCTTAATTATAGCATTTGAATGGGTTCTTGTGCATTAGTGCTAGTATGATCGTATTTGTTAGTATATGACATGCAAGCGTGTACATCCTTTTCGGTAACCATCAATAGTTTTCTTTTTTTGTGGGTCCCACTGTATTTTTTTTTCATCGGTAGTCAAAAAATCAATATCCGAATACATCAAAAACTACGATTATAAATAGTTTTATGTTCTAGAATTTTGGTGCATATCACAAAAATAGCCAAAAGATGCACTAGATCGCAAAGTTTCAATTTGTAACGTAGCGAATGATACTCTCCTTTGGGACTTTTGGGAATGGTTTTGAAGGACGAGTAGTTCTCTACGTTCTAAAAGTTACAACACTATGAAAGTGTTGTAATATCTCATGGAAGAAAAAAAATATAAGATAACAAAAAAGGTGTGAATCAAGAGGACTTCCTCAGAGGTCACCATTCCTAGTACAACTCTCACCCAAGCAAGCATAACTATGCAGGTCAGATGGGATATAATGTTATTATTTATGGTATGATTGGACCTGGTCATATGTGAGGTACAAGTGCATATCCTTTTCCACGATTATAAAGAGTTGTATTTTTTATGGGTCTCAATACAAAGTTTGGCCGGTAGTCGATCTAGGAACGCATATCTAAATACATCAAAATTACAAGGACAAACAACTTTATATTACCAAATTTTGATCCCAATCACAAAATAACAAAAAAAAGCACCAAAATTTTGGTACATTGGTACATTTCCAGGACGTAGTTCTCTCTAGGGGGTTTTATAATTTGTATTGATAGACGCATAGTTCTCTACAGTGTAAAAGTTATGACGCTACAAAATTGTTGTGTTTGATGGGATATAATGTATTATTTGTGGTATTATCGGACCCGGTCATATGTGAGGTACAAGCGCATATCCTTTTCCACAATTACAAAGAGTTGTATTTTTTATGGGTCTCAATACAAAGTTTCGCCGGTAGTCGGTCTAGGAACGCATATCTGAATACATCAAAATTACAAGGACAAACAACTTTATATTACAAAGTTTTGGTCCAAATCACAAAATAACAAAAAGAGGCACCAAAACTTTGGTACATTGTTACATTTCTAGGACGTGGTTCTCTCTAGGAGGCTTTATCATTTGTATTGACCGCCGCATAGTTCTGTACGGTCTAAGCGTTACGACGCTACGAAAGTGTTGTGTTTTCTTATTGAAGGAAAAAAACCAAAAAAAAAAGGAACAACAGAAGGACTTCCCGTGACGTTAACCATCCTAGTACTACTCTCGCTCGAGCACTCTTCTCTGCAGCATTGTGATGGGATCTTGTGCATCACTGATAGTATGATGGCACCTTTTAGTACATTACGTGCAATCGCATACATCTTTTCAACGGTCATCAAGAGTTATCTTTTATTATGGTCCCAATCAAATGTTTGGCCAGCGGTAGTTTGAAGAACACATCTACAAATACATCGAAACCATGAGTAAAAACAATTTTATGATCTTGAATTACGGTGCAGGTAACAAAAATAGCTAAAAGAGAAACAAGATCGCAAACATTGAGATCTAATAGTAACGAAAGCACTAATTTTCTCATGCAATAAAACAAAAAAAAAAGCAAGCAACACGTAGACTTCCAAGGATGTTACCCATCCTGGTACTACTCCCCCGGCCAAGCACTCTTAATTATAGAATTTGAATGGGTTCTTGTGCATTGGTGCTAGTATGATCGTATTTGTTAGTATATGACGTGCAAGCGCATACATCCTTTTCGGTAACCATCAAGAGTTTTCTTTTTTTGTAGGTCCAACTGTATTTTTTTTTCATCGGTAGTCAAAAAATCCATATCCGAATACATCAAAAACTACGAGGATAAATAGTTTTATGTTCTAGAATTTTGGTGCATATCACAAAAATAGCCATAAGATGCACTAGATCGCAAAGTTTCAATTTGTAACGTAGCGAATGATACTCTCCTTTGGGACTTTTGGGAATGGTTTTGAAGGACGAGTAGTTCTCTACGTTCTAAAAGTTACAACGCTATGAAAGTGTTGTAATATCTCATGCAAGAAAAAAAATATAAGATAACAAAAAAGGTGTGAATCATGAGGACTTCCTCGGAGGTCGCCATTGCTAGTACAACTCTCACCCAAGCAAGCTTAACTATGCAGGTCAGATGGGATATAATGTATTATTTATGGTATGATTGGACCTGGTCATATGTGAGGTACAAGTGCATATCCTTTTCCACGATTATAAAGAGTTGTATTTTTTATGGGTCTCAATACAAAGTTTGGCCGGTAGTCGATCTAGGAACGCATATCTGAATACATCAAAATTACAAGGACAAACAACTTTATATTACCGAATTTTGATCCCAATCACAAAATAACAAAAAAAAAGCACCAAAATTTTGGTACATTGGTACATTTCCAGGACGTAGTTCTCTCTAGGGGGTTTTATAATTTGTATTTATAGACGCATAGTTCTCTACAGTGTAAAAGTTATGACGCTACGAAATTGTTGTGTTTGATGGGATATAATGTATTATTTGTGGTATTATCGGACCCGGTCATATGTGAGGTACAAGTGCATATCCTTTTCCACGATTATAAAGAGTTGTATTTTTTATGGGTCTCAATACAAAGTTTGGCCGGTAGTCGGACTAGGAACGCATATCTGAATACATCAAAATTACAAGGACAAACAACTTTATATTACAAAATTTTGGTCCAAATCACAAAATAACAAAAAGAGGCACCAAAACTTTGGTACATTGTTACATTTCTAGGACGTGGTTCGCTCTAGGAGGCTTTATCATTTGTATTGACCGCCGCATAGTTCTCTACGGTCTAAGCGTTACGACGCTACGAAAGTGTTGTGTTTTCTTATTGAAGGAAAAAAACCAAAAAAAAAAGGAACAACAGAAGGACTTCCCGTGACGTTAACCATCCTAGTACTACTCTCGCTCGAGCACTCTTCTCTGCAGCATTGTGATGGGATCTTGTGCATCACTGATAGTATGATGGCACCTTTTAGTACATTACGTGCAATCGCATACATCTTTTCAATGGTCATCAAGAGTTATCTTTTATTA
>JAKUCM010009098.1:12500-21467 GCA_023374145.1 Lepidium sativum | reverse complement strand
AGATCTCTTTTTTTTTATTGGGGGTTCAGAACCATGTTGGATCTTTCTCTAATAATTATTCGTTGAAGGAGAATTTAGGGTTTGTTTTGTAACCTGGGGTTTTGGAATAAAATGGAACGAGGATTGATTCCTGGCTTCTTTTGGCTGATTCTGGTTTTCGGATTGGTTCTGAGAGTAGCGGGCAACGCCGAAGGTTTGCATCTTGTCTCGTTAGATTATGATTTCTCTATTCTAATTAGTTTTCCATTACTAAATCCTTTTTTTGACTTGTTCTCGCCTAAAAATGCACTTTTAACGTATTTGTTGCTGTTTTACTTTGTTGACTTGAGTTTTGGTGTATAACGTTTTTTATTTATCTTTTCGACTAACTCAGTTATGCTTTATCCTCCTGAACCTTGATAATTGCTACGTTTGACACCAATTTGATTCTTTTATTGGTTAATTGTATAGGTGATGCTCTTAGTGCACTGAAAAACAGTTTAGCCGATCCTAACAAGGTGCTTCAAAGTTGGGATGCTACTCTTGTTACTCCATGTACATGGTTTCATGTTACTTGCAATAGTGAAAATAGTGTTACACGTGTGTAAGTTTCTTTCTGTGTCTCTGGCCAAGATGGTTTGGCAATCCGTCATTTTGCTGAAAATTTCCTGTTCGTCATGTTTTCCCAGTGACCTTGGAAATGCAAATCTCTCTGGACAGCTCGTAATGCAACTTGGTCAGCTCCCAAACTTGCAGTACTTGTAAGTAATCTCTTCTTAAGTCATATCATCTGTCTTAAAAGTTATACACTAAGTACAGTATATCACTGACGTATAATTCCATAGTAAGTAGCTTTAATTGATACACTATCATGTTAAACATGAATGTTGATAAACTTTATTTTCTGTCTATGCTTGCAAATAGCATGTTGTATATCTTTTCAGACTTGGTTATACTTTAAGTAACAGGTAAAATACCATGTTATTTCATACTCATAGATATCATTCACATAACTACAGCTAAAGCTATGATAAGTACACGATGTGTTGTTTATATTAGCTAACACAAACACAAGTACACTGTGGGAAACAAAAACAACTAATGCATAAACTCAGTTGACCATTTTACATTTCAAATATGGATATCGTTAATAATTGGTTAGTTATTAAACCTCTGAATTGTTAGTGAGCCTGTTTTCTTTATATAAGAATCTTTGTAATGCATACTCTTGACAGTAATTAGTAAAGACTTGAGTCTATGCATATTTTGGGTAGAAGATTATTTTGCTCATCTTTTTCATTATGGACTAAAGAGATCTTATACCAGTTTAGTCCATGGTGCTCCTGTTGTTACTTCATCTGAACCTATGTGGGATTAAAAAATTGTGACAGTGGTTCAGATACCTGCATAATTTTGCATTATCATAGGTTATTGGTGAAGCAGTTACATATCTTGCAGGAACTAATATTAAAGAACGTGTAATGACAGGGAGCTTTATAGCAATAACATTACTGGGCCAATCCCGGACCAGCTTGGAAATTTGACGGAATTGGTGAGCTTGGATCTTTACTTGAACACTTTAAGCGGCCCTATCCCATCAACTCTCGGTCGACTCAAGAAACTCCGTTTTTTGTATGCTCTCATAATTAACTCTCTTCTTTTTTGTTGGATGAATTTACAACTGCCCCTATTATTCAAATGTCTCTAAAAGTTTCTTTGTATTTTCTACTCTACTTTTATCAATAGTATAAAGTATAACTCATTACTGGTTCATGTGCGTCCACTTATTTGTGACATGGTCTTTTGCTATTGATGGTTAGGCGTCTTAACAACAATAGCTTATCTGGAGAAATTCCAAGGTCTTTGACTGCTGTATCAACCCTGCAAGTTCTGTGAGTGTAACTTTTGTCTCTTAAATTCCTTTGTGTTCATGTTCCTAATTATCATTTGGCCACTCTTGGCACTAAGTCAGAATATGATATCATCTTGAAATGCAGGGATCTCTCAAACAATGTTCTCACTGGAGATATTCCTACTAATGGATCCTTTTCACTTTTCACACCTATCAGGTTTGCTTCTTGCTCCTAATTAAAGCTTTGCGGACTGGTCAGAATGATATATTAAATATGTGAAAGTTATCTGCAGTTTTGCCAACACGAAATTAAATCCCCTTCCTGCAACTCCACCGCCTCCTATCTCTCCTACACCGCCATCACCTGCAGGTTTGTCATGTTGTATATGTCTTTGTATTTGAAATGATAGGCAACCTATAAAGAAAATATTTGTAAGCATTATGTTTGTATTAAGAAAGAAATTTTTCATATTATACTTGCAGGAAGTAATAGAATTACTGGAGCAATTGCGGGAGGAGTTGCTGCAGGTGCTGCACTTCTATTTGCTGTTCCAGCCATTGCACTTGCTTGGTGGCGAAGGAAAAAACCACAAGACCACTTCTTTGATGTACCAGGTTCGTTAATTTTAGTTTGACTGTTTTCTCTTTGACACTTGATGGGCTGATTTACTTTAATACCATCTATTTGCAGCTGAAGAGGACCCAGAGGTTCATTTAGGACAACTCAAAAGGTTTTCATTGCGTGAACTACAAGTTGCATCAGATAATTTTAGCAACAAGAACATATTGGGTAGAGGTGGTTTCGGTAAAGTTTATAAAGGACGGTTAGCCGATGGTACTTTAGTGGCGGTTAAAAGGCTAAAAGAGGAGCGTACTCAAGGTGGCGAACTGCAGTTCCAGACTGAGGTTGAGATGATCAGTATGGCAGTTCATAGAAACTTGCTCCGGCTTCGTGGATTTTGCATGACTCCAACCGAAAGATTGCTTGTTTATCCCTACATGGCTAATGGGAGTGTTGCTTCCTGTTTAAGAGGTATCTCATCTTGTGTTTTTTCTTTGCCTCCCAATTACGGCAACATATCCTTCCAATAGTTACATTTTTAGCTACCCATCCTTGAAATGCTCTCTGTATTCTTAGTTGAGCTTACCAAAATTATCTGCCTTCCAGTTGGTGTGTCAACACATTAAACAACTGATAACTATTATGAAAGAGTGATATTTTGATGGTAATACGATCTTTTAACCAGACTAAAAAATATTTCATAGCAAGAGAGATCTGCTTGGTGGTAGTAGATATAGCTCTGCTAAGTTGACTGACAAGAAAATTTGATTTTCATGTAGTGCTGAAACTGTAATAATCTTATATAGTCTTTCTTTTTAGAACGTCCCGAGTCCCAGCCACCTCTTGATTGGCCAAAGAGACAGCGTATTGCATTGGGATCAGCAAGGGGGCTTGCATATTTACATGATCATTGCGACCCAAAGATCATCCATCGAGATGTGAAAGCTGCAAATATATTGTTGGACGAAGAGTTTGAAGCTGTAGTCGGGGACTTTGGACTTGCAAAACTCATGGACTACAAGGACACACATGTGACAACTGCAGTGCGTGGTACAATTGGTCATATTGCCCCTGAGTACCTTTCTACGGGAAAATCATCAGAGAAAACTGATGTCTTTGGATATGGAGTCATGCTTCTTGAGCTCATCACTGGACAAAGAGCTTTTGATCTTGCCCGCCTGGCGAATGACGATGATGTCATGTTACTTGACTGGGTATATATATATAGCTCTGTGTTTCCCTCTTTTATGATCTATGTTGCTTCTATATGTTAATTATGGGTGGTACTATTCAACAGGTGAAAGGCTTGTTAAAAGAGAAAAAATTGGAAGCGCTAGTAGATGTCGATCTACAGGGTAATTACATAGACGAAGAAGTGGAGCAGCTAATCCAAGTGGCTCTGCTATGCACTCAGAGTTCACCAATGGAAAGACCCAAAATGTCTGAAGTTGTAAGAATGCTTGAAGGAGATGGTTTGGCTGAGAGATGGGAAGAGTGGCAAAAAGAAGAGATGTTCCGACAAGACTTTAACTATCCAGCTCATCATCCAGCCGTCTCTGGCTGGATTATTGGTGATTCAACTTCCCAGATCGAAAATGAATACCCCTCGGGTCCAAGATAGATTCGAAACACAGATGCTTTCTCTTGTCTTTTTTTCTTCTGTATTTATTGAGGGTTTTAGTTTCTGCTGCCTCATATTATTGGTTCTCAAGTGAGTAAGTACATGAGGATCAGATCGGGTTTGTAAGTTTTATTATATGGAAAGGGATTTGAATGTTGTTGAAATGGTAGATCCCAAACATGTCTTGAAGTTAACTTGACGATTGTTGCGACTTGATTCACATTGTGTATCTCATCAAAGTTCTTCTTCAACCCCCTGTTTCAGGTCTCTTCTTCCATTTATTCGTTAAACTGTTCTTAACATATCAGACCTTTTTTATCATATTCGACACACTTTAAGACCGGTCTTGTGTTATTTTCTGGCTTGTATATAAGCACAAAACAAACCATTTTACTAAAGCAAATACAAGATCACCTTGTAAAATGTTTGAGTGGTAATCTGAGAGTGAAAACCACAAACAATTAAGCATACAAACTCACACATTACGGTATAGGGGTACACAAATTTTTACATGGGAGCAAATAGGAGACTTATGATTCATATGATAATAGTGGATATAACTTTAAAAGGTGTGAGCCTGAATACAAGAATCTCAGCTATAGATGGTCTAAGCTAGTTAAGACGCCGACAGTTCTGACGGATCTCACCTTGAGAGCTAAGTTTGACATCGAGATTGCTCATCTTACGCATGGCCATTTGGAAATCGAAGAAAAACTTAGCTTGGTTAAAGGCATAACCATTAACAAGATTCTTGGTCCTAGGATTGTCGAATAAGGTTTGGTCTGAAAAGAGAACTCCTGATTTCCTCTGAAGGGCATTGAAATAATCATTGTCGAATCGGTTGCGACTCCCATCAAAGGGTTGCTCTGCATTATCACCTGCAGTGCAAGTTTTGGAGAGAGTAGTTGCAAAGTTGGAGTCTAGTGAAGAATCTGTCATGGTAAGCCTAGCCTTGAAGGAAGCGCATTGTGCAACTCCTAGAGTATGTGCTCCTATATAGTCCAAAAAGGTAAAACCGAATCATTCCTAAGTCATTATATCACAGAAACTTCATGGAAAAAGTATTGCAGACTCACCAGAGAGAGAAACAACATCTTGTGGAGTGAAGCCACGTTGGCCGAAAGTTTGAATGAGTTGAGAAGCATTGAGAAAAGGTGAAGGAAGATTTCTTGTATCTTCGATTTTAGATCTTCTACCATCAAATCTTCCTTTAGGTATATCATAATATGGACCACCAGTCTAATAAACAAACCAAGTTCTATTAAGTACACATAGGCTTAATCAGAAATAAGTTCAAGATCTTAGCTTACCCAAAACACAGCTTCTCTAGCAGCCATGACTACAATATCTGCACAAGATACAACTCCTGGACATCTATCTTCCAATTTCTCTTTTGCATCATCTATAATCTCATAGCCACGTAGACTCAAATTTGCAGGTGAATCCTTTTCTGCAGTGTTGTCTTTTGTTGAATCTAGCAGAATGGATCCATCACATCCCTTAACCAATACATAAGACAAAAACAAACTTAATGATTACTTAATAAGATATCTTCCTACGTAAAACAAACACACATCATCATCATCATAAATAGCATTAAGTACCTCAATGAAACAGTCATGGAACAACATACGAATAAGACCTGCAGCTAAAGTAGGATCAGCTCGAAGAGCACTGTTAACACTGTTCTTCACAATCTGATCAGCGAAAGGACAACTCATCATGTAGTAATCCATACTTAATCCCATCACATATAAAGGAAACCCAACAATTGCATGCATCAGAAGAATCACACTCACTAGATTTGCTCTAACCATTGTATTATTCTCTATCTTATATATCTTACAACCATTCCAATTAGCTTAAGCAGCTTCACTTTGTCATATCACTTATTTATAGTACGAAGTAGCACTCAATCAGACACGCTTCTTATTGGAGTAGTTGGAAACATGGAACACATATAATTATGTAATGCTTGATTGGTCCTATGTGTTGTGAGATGAAAGCAGACTAAAGTTTGGCATAGTGGTTTATAGTGCATATCCGTTTACTCTTATCATAAGTTAAAATCATTCAACTTATTCTATTCTTAGTGGCTGACGTAATTTGCATGTTATTGCATGAAAAGTGCACGTTGTGTTGACACATATGACCATTTCTTTCCTTGGCCAAAAACCGAATTCGCTTTGTCCACAACATTGTTCTTACTTATTTTATACTTAATTTCACCTCACGCTTACTATAGCTGACCAAGTTTTCTTTTTGGTTTCGTTTAGATTTTGATTTATAAAAACAAAAAGAGTGAAAATTGATTACATGAACCGGCAAAAAATTAAAAAAAATTGGAATAAAAACTTTAACAAGTTTATGATTTAATATGGAATAAAAACATCAAAAATTTTATGTAAAGTAATTAATCCAACGTAGACGACGAATCTTTCTATAATGAATATGATATACTTCATCGCTAAATAACAACTTTATGATTTAATATACATTCTTTCACGTTTTAATATGGATATGAATGAATGCAATAGAAATGAGAGGGTTTATCACTAATTTACATTATAAGCTTAACTAATATAATCATACAGTTCTTTGTTTGCCAAATTAAACTATGAACACAAGGTGATTATGAGAATTCTTAAATCCATATAAATCTTTAGATTCTGTCAGAAATCTACCGAAAATTTGTCAGAAATTTATAGATATGTTATCCATTTTTTATATAAAAATACGTCTAACATCCCTCAAAACCAACACAATATTTTCTCGTTTTGTAAAATGAAACTAATGAAATTTTGATTGTGATATAACTCCAAGTGGCAAGCGTAAAAAAGAGTTGGAACCTACTTCAAATCAAAACTTTGTGCGATAGTTCAAGATTTTATACTAACTTCCTTTTGACTCTTTGTACTAGATTTTGTATTAAGTCAAAAATAAATAAAAACGAGGTTGAAAAATCTATATTATTAAGTGGAAAATGTTGATTACATAAATGGCAAAATCAGAGCTCTCATTACAAAATGTGCATCTTTTAGAAAAAAACCACTATATCAAATATGGTAAAAATACTCTCTTTTATAGAAGTCTTTGTTAACTTAGTGGGCTAATGGGGCCGGTCGACGAGGCCTAAGCACAAATTACATAGATGTTAGATTCAATAGGTTTTGGAGACATCAGATGATGTGGCGCGTAGTTGATGACGTGGCAGAGCTTAAGACGATTTGGCTTGCAATCGGCGACGTGGCCAATCTTTATTGGACGTGACTGTGCTAATTTGGCAGTAAATTCTAGGTGGGCCTATATGACCCACCTCCAACCCTTAATAAAATTGTTTTTGGTATGGAAGTAATATTTTCTCCGAGTAATGGAAAAAGGTGGTCATTTCTAGAACTTGTCTACATTCTTTAAATCTATGAATCTTAGCTACATGTTAGTGGGGGAATTAAGATAATGGCGACTTGAATCACGACTACTGAGCATGCAAAACTCAAAACGCATCCATTATTGAAGAGAACTCAAAGAGAGAACAATAAAAAAACAAAAGTCAAAGAAGAAAGGTGAGGAATGTAGATGGCTTCCATTAGGAAGAAATATGCATAGAAATGGACAAGAGGGTAGTTTGGTATTTCTAATGTAACCGCATGTCAAATTTCACTTTATAACTCAGTGCTATTGACGCGGAATTTCTATATAGTAGTGGTACATTGTTTCCACTTCCTTATCCGGTTAGGACAAGAACAGTTCCTCTAGTAAACTTTTACTTTTGTTAAACGAGGACGTTGCTATACACTTTTTTTCTTTCTTTTTAGTCAATTTAACTCGCATGTAAAAATATCCCATTGAACGGGTACATCATCAGCAAAACTACTTAATATGGCCGCGAGTCAAGAAATCTATTTTGTGGTTGAACAAACGAGGAACCAAACCTAAAATGTAAATTTTGAACAGGCTTCAACTCTTCTAAACTTTGATGGTGTTATACACTTAGTATACACTTATTTTATACTTTGTTGATTACTACATTTATTTTATACTTTGTTAACATTATAAAACTTATAATGTTATTTTTTATTAATCTTAGTGGGTTTTAGGTCTTCGAAAGAAATTGATAAGCTTTATAGAAAAATAAGTGGAAGAATAATAAATACCAAATTTGGGTAATTAATTAGTTGCACACTTATGTTTTGACATAGTATATGATTTAATAAGCATCTTTATTATAATACCTATATTCTTACTAATGGTACCGGTCTCAAATAAAAAGGAGCTTAATGTATTTTTGTTCCTCGAATAGTTTTGTATGTAACATATGGGCATATGCAATGCAAGATAAATGAGTGATATAATAAGATCTCTTTCATGAAATTTTTTCCACTTTTTCTCTTTTTGTAAACTTCAGAATACAAGAACTTCTGATGATTTCGTTCAACTAATTGTCTTTGCTCTATGTTTTAGGTTCCTGAGTGATCTTGATTATAATACACTCAAATCTCTATTTCATGAGATTTCTCAGTGTGATTGGATAATGCAGGTCCTTCCCACAGCTCCCGTAGATCCTTTCTCAGCCATGACATGAAGATCACAGGTCCTAATGTAGATGGTACCTATATACCCCACAAACCAAGACCGGATTAATCACCATAATCTCTATAAAAATCTTCGCATTGATCAAGCTCATAAGAATATACAAAGAATGACTTCTTAGGACAAACATTAGATTAAAACTAGATAGGTTCTTATCACAAAAAGTTGGTCCGCAACAGGTGCTGGTATTTGTTTCGAATATACATATTTGAAGTAATATCAGAGTAAAGAAATTCAAAAGACAGAGATGTATTACCAAATAAAGAAGAGCTGGTTGAGGTGAGTGGGTCAAGACACCTGCAGCTAGAGCAGCCACCAAGCCAATGGCGTAACCGGGAAGTGCATACCATATGTATTTGTGTC
>JAKUCM010009098.1:0-5000 GCA_023374145.1 Lepidium sativum | reverse complement strand
CCCCCACCAAATCGCGTTTGACTATCTCCCACGAATGCTGGAAAAAAGCACCGTCCTCCCATTGGGACCCCAGAGCTTTGTCTGGATCCATTAGGAACAAAACATTCTTTACTTCGTCCTCTGTAACTAGTCTAATTAATAATCTATTATCCACCTCCGTAACTCTACTTTGAACATCAACTATATCCACCTCGTCAATTCCAGAACTTGTAAACAGATCTGAAAAGTAGGTAGATGCCTCCTGTAAAACCTCGAATTCTTTTTCAACCCACTGGTCCCATTTATTCTTCAAACCAATTATACGATTACGTGCTCTGCGCTGCCGTACAACCGCATGAAAATATTTTTTGTTGTTATCACCTTCCTTCAACCAGGTATTCCTACTCTTCTGTTTCCAATAGATTTCTTCCTCTACATAAGCCGCTTTTAACTTATCATTGGCTTCTCTAAATACAGAAACATTTGCCCAGGACCACTATTTAGATCCTCTACAACCCTCTTCCAGTGGACAATTTCTTGCCTGCCTGACTGAAAATTTTCACACCTCCAATGGGAGATTTTTTTTCAACAAACTTGAATTTTCTCGGCTAATGGCACATCCAGTATTTGTCTCCACCCCCTACCAGCATTAACCCAACTACGTTCCACAGTTTCATGAAACCTTGAATTACCTAACCATCGCTTATTGAAATAGAAAGACCTTTTTGGTCGTGCTGCTACTTGATCTTCTGCCAGTACTAAAATAGGCCGATGGTCCGATCCTACCATATCTAGGTACTGTATCTCGGTTTTAGGAAATAATTCATGCCACTCTCTAGTACCGTAGGCTTTGTCTAAAATGCAGCGAACTATCCCAGAAAATTCCAAATTCATGCCACTCTCCAACAATTTCCTTTTTTCGGAAATTCCAAAAAATCACAATCCCTAAGCATTTGATTAAAGCTCATAAACGACGTTAATGGCCTCGAAATTCCTCCTTGCTTTTCATGGTTTCCAATTATCTCGTTAAAATCACCACTAATTATCCACGGGCCCACACGAGATGTTCCTATCCGAGTAATTCTTTCCCACACATATTCACGTCTCACCTTACTGGTTCACCATAAATAAATGTTACAAAAGACTGTCGTCCCAGTATATCGTACGAAATGTCTATTATATTTTTATCCTGATAATTAATTTTAATTTTATAAGTATCATTATAAAATAAAGCCAGACCTTCACTTGCCCCTGTTGGTTCAACTGTAGTCAAGTTTGTAAAGCCCAAATGCAATTGGATTTTTTCTAAAAAAGATACTTTATTTTTAGCTTATAAATATAAAAAATTTGGCTTACAAACTTTCCAATATCTCTCATATAACTAACTCTTATTTTATTTCCTAAACCCTGACTATTCTAACACAACAACTTAATAATCATAAAATATCTTCCATAGAGACTTTATCTTTCTCCATTCACTTCCCCTCTTTAGGCTTTAGAGTCTTAGGCGTCTTCCTAGGTGATTTAGTTCCCACCATCGCCAATTTACGCGTGCTAATACCACGCAGTGGCGTCGTGGTTCGGGACGACAGCTTACCAACTCCTTCTCTGGCCTTCCTATTTTTAACCACTTTCTCAGACTTAACTTTTTCCACTAAATCTGCATAGGAAGTTAACCTGCTCCAAATTTATCAGGTCATGTTGACTATGTAAGTCATCAGCCAGCTCTAATTCTGCCAAAACCACCGCTGTCACAGCCTCAGTAAAGTCCTCCTCAACATCCATGGTTATATCACCATCATCAGCAGAACTCTGCTGCTCCAGATCCATGCCCATTGCCTCAGCCATCTTCGACTCCTCCGAGATATACAAATTCGTCCCAGTTTCCAGATCAGAAGCCGCAGCCAGAGCCACCTCCGCTTCTCCCACTATCTGATCCGCTCGATCTTGAAACAACGGTCGGCGAACCTTCTTTGCCAAAGTTGTTTCCATCGTTGGAATGTGTTCCAACTCCTGAAAGTATAACCAACAGAAAAAACCATTAAAAATGTCAAACAAATCAGAAAAACCAGAAAGTGAATATCTTACTTTCATGGTTTCATCTTTCTGTGTTACTACCACTTGATTCCCGCGACCTCTCTTGACCCGCAATGCTTTATCATTTCCAAATTTTGACACATCCGATACCCCATCACCTTTATTAGGTCCATTCACGATGCCTTTATAAGTCCTAGTTCTCTCTACATGACCCGCCCATCTAGAAGCTACAGTCCCTAGACCTCTAATATCCGATTTAGTCTTATAACAGACCGACACATCATGCGTCATACGAAAACATAGAGTACAAAAACCTTCCAATCTCTATATTCAAACATGACCTTCGACTCACACCCTTCTTCAAATTCCAGAATTGACGAAAATACTAACGACTTAGAACAAGATAGATATTTCAATTAGGACCTGGCCCTTCTCAACATTAATACTACTTACTAAACCGACATAATTAGGCCACCAATCTATACACCTCCTCTAATCTATATTCGAAGAGTATTCCAGTAATCCTAATCCACAACCCTAATAAAATTAGGATGGTCCGCATCAACCAAAGGTTTCCATGGTGCATAGGAAAACCATCCACCCATCAAAATTAATAGAACCATTATCTAAAACCTTCCCGGTCTCTTCCGGATTGGTTATATAGGCTGGACGGTTTGGAATGGATGCTCCGGGTACAAAGTCTATTTGATGCTCAATCCCTCGGATTGGAGGTAGACCACTAAGGTTCTCATCCGAAAATACATCTCCAAATCCTGCAACAGAGAAGAAACACCACTAGGCAAACCGGGGTCAAGGTTAGTAGAACTCATGAAGACCTCTTTGAACATAAGTACAAATATAGGCTGATGTGAAACCAAAACTCTCTTTATCTCACTTAACCTCACAAATAAATTTTGGTGTTTTCTCTCTTTTCTCTCTTTGTGTGTTTCACTCTTCTCTTTTTTTTTGTTTCTCTCTCAATCTCACTCTCTTTTTGGTTTTTTGTGTTTGAGTCACTCATACCTCTCTTCTCACGTTGCTTTAGAAGCAAATAATCTTGCTAGATCTCATTAGGAGTCATAAGAACAAGTGTAACATTTTTCCCCTTATAACCAAATGAATGCTTGTTGGTGAAACCATCACGAACAACTTTCCGATCAAACTGCCACGGTATCCCAAGAAGAATATGCCCAGCCTCCATTGGCACAATATCACAAATCACCTCGTCTTTATACTTCCCAATGCTAAATGGAACCACAACTTGCTTTGACACTTTGAGTTTCTCCAAACTCACTTAACCATTGAAGCTTATACGACTTAGGATGTTTTCGAGTAGTCAATCCCAGTTTCTCGACAAGTGTAGTACTCGCCACATTCGTACAGGCTCCCTCCATCAATTATAAGACTACACACCTTATCAAGAACAAGACATCGCGTGTCGAATAGATTCTCATGTTGCACGTTCTCCTCTAGTTTACCTTGCACACTCAAAGACCTTCTAGCTACCAAAAGATCACCTTTGGTTGCAGGTAACTCCAGCTCATCTTGAGATAACATAGAATCTGAAACCACTTATTCCTCAATTTCGTACTCTCCATTGACAAAGTATTATAATTATGTTTGTCAATATGTAATTAATCTTAGGGCAAATTAGTCTTGTTAATATTGTATAGTTACGTCAAATATCCTATGTAATATAAACTTGGTTAGCTTTTACGTTAAAGGATAAGAAATTCTTTTATATAAATCATGTTTCTTGCACATGATCTTGGTCCAATAAGGCATGATAAATATATTTGTTGTGGTATGTTTTGAGATGTTAAGTTATACTACATATCATCTCAAGGAAACGTATTAGAATATGATTGCTATTTCACATCGGAAGTTTGAGTCATTCTAATATAATATATGACCTAAGGAAAAAAAATTTCATTGCCAATTAGTTTGAAGGTGGGAATCTATAACTTATCATTATATATTATAATTAATTAAAACTAAATTTTGAACATTTTGAATGAATATTTTTTTCTATACTGTTACGAAAATAGTAGTTTTACTCCATAATTAAAAGGTTTTCCTCGTGGACATCTAAGACATAAAATGATTTTTTTATAAGAAAAATATACTTCACCCAAACAAAATATTTGTTTTAACATATCGGCTTAAGTTATAAGGACAACAGTCGTGTATGGAGTATGGTTCTTCAAAAATTCAGGGAAGCTTGTGCCATGCACATCGAAGCTTGTAAGTTGAAAGTTGGGAAAGTTATACATCGAAGAGAGGAAGATTCACTTTATTTGGAGATATCTTGCGAAAGTTGAAAGTTAAATCACTTTACTTGGAACTGGGAGGGTTGGTCTTCAAGACATACTCTGTAAAAGACATCGAAGAGAGGAAGATTCGTTTAATCATACATATTTTTTATTGTTATCAAACTCTCTAGTATTATGACTTAATGTTAAAACTATGTTAATGATAATACATCACTAGTTATATTTGTTAAAAATTCTATCTAGTACGGTAAAAATTGACTCCAACAATCATCATGACTATATAGAATCATAATCATTGGTTAGTTTGACGTGTATACCCAAAAGATTAAGCATGTTTTTTTTGTTAACTGACTTAGTATCTTTTAGCCTGTTCTTATTATTGTATGTAGATATTCGATTTCTGGTACCCGAAAATTTGTAAAGAAAACACTACAACTAATTCACCTCTTCTCGGCAAATTTAAGCCGGTTTAGTAGTTTGATTTTATGTCATGTGTGAGTGTGACCATGGAAACCGTTTTCTGACAATTCGTTTATTAGTTAGGTCAATTTGGACTAAATATTTTATTATGAAAGATGAGTTTCAAACACAAAACTAAATTACTACCAGTGAAATGACACATGAATTTATATATTACTTGAAAATTTCCACATGCATTTACAATGTGGGATACTCTTATACAAGCTTCACATTCTGTTACAGATTGTGATC
>JAKUCM010009097.1:0-14823 GCA_023374145.1 Lepidium sativum | reverse complement strand
GCTATTTACATTTCAATATCAAAATCAATAACTCAAAAACTGACCTACTTCTTTTCTTCTTTTCAGCGAGGAAGGAGGAGAGGATTGGATAAGATACCAGTCAGCAATGTGCGATATGGATGAAGCTTCAGGTGCAGGAATAGAGAAGAAGAAGAAAGCTCTCGTGAAATCGAAAAAAATGCAGCTGCCGTCGAATGTTTCAGTGAGTGAGACAAAATTGAAACCTTCCATATCAATTAGTGTGTCTGATTAAGGTGACAAAATTGAAACCCTCTATTTCAATAAGTATGTTTCATTAAGGGTAAAATGGAAATACTAAAATTTGAGTGACAATTAAATTAAAGTGTGGCAATGCTGATTATAAATTTCACAAAAGTGGCACTTAAGATTAGTGTCCCATGATTCGAGGGACTCAAAGGAGACTCAAAAGTGGTAAAAGAATTTGACAAAGGCAGTAGAGGGAAAATCAGACGCTGATTCTTTGAGCTTCTCAGTTGATTAGATCAAGAGAAAGAAGGCAGCTTTACAAGGAATCTATGCATGATCACTGAGCAAACAAAGGATGATCGAGAGAAGAAGCAATCATTTTGTATTTGTATACCAAATAAGAAAGAAAGTTTCGCAAATGATGTGGCAATTTCATCTTCAATCTTTCAAACAATTTTTTTCAGTTTTCTAATGCAATTACAATTCTAAATTTCTTCTAATGAGTCAACTTATTCTTTTTTCTTTTTGCATATTGTACACTTCCTTTATAGTTTTTTTTTTCTTTGCTAACAGTTTCATGATTTATAATTGAAATTCTTAAACCTCACATAATTTATGATCATTGATGTAAACCTTTCCCATGGTGATTTATTCTACGAAATATGTCGTTGACAAAAAAAAACCTCACCTAATTCATGAATGATTTAAAAAATATATTCAAATATTTTTGAAAATTATGTTGGTTTTGCTTCACGGATAGATAAGTACGAGAAGCTATATGGCTGCTTACGATATGCTCTGCAACACAAAAATCACATACATAAGATCACCCAATGACATGAGATTCCATATTTGGTGCAACATAGTTACCAACCACTATCAAACCACAAATATTCCTTAATTGTTCAACCAAAATCTCACCCAACACTCTATTTCATACATATATAAACAAACTAACACATAGAACGAATAACCACACACTCTATATCTCGTCTTACGTTGTATTACATTTATGATGTCAGAACAAACATACATGTACGCCTATGTATCGCTACCTCACGATGACCAGAACGAAGATTACTCTAGGAAATGTTATCGAGACAGAAGACGGGTCGTTTTGGCAAGCTACGACTTGATGGGATCTGAGAGTTTCAGTTTCAAAGAAAAGCTTAGGTCGTCGGTGAAAGGAGTGAATGAGTCAGCTAAGCGATGGGTTTTGGAAGTGCGTCAAGGTACGACCAAAAGACGTTTTGCGATTAGAGTTTTAAGGACAAAACTTGGTTTTTATTCTTGCTTCGTTCGTAGTATTGGATGTTTTACTTCTTGTGTCATGAAGAAGTAATCAAACCTTTAAGTACTTATTCATGTTGCTCTGTATTCGTGCTCATTGGACTGTTTGTGTGGTTACTTTAGTTTCCCACATTGAGCTTGAAGAAGTTTGAGACTTTGTCGAGTGATCTAAGGTTGGATAGTACTCTTACAATTCATTGTCTACGGTATATATGTAATCAGAATCACCAATAGAATTATATACTTATAAGTTATAACTATTGTAGTCATTTGGTTCTTCGGCTCATTTCGAATTGGTTTCTTTGCTTCTGAAAATATAGTAACTATATATATATATATATATATATATATCGACTAATTAAAATTCGATTGAATTCTCTTTAGTTTCAGGTATGAATGGATATTTGAAATATGAACGGAAATAAATGAAAATTTTTAGATTTCAGATTGTTTAGTTACAAATAATTACTTGTGATCAAAAGTAATCTAACACCCATAAAATATAATTACTTCTAATCAAAATAACTAAACCTTCAAAATTATTGATCAAAATTAACCAATCTGGTCATTTAAGTCTTAAGATATGTTACTGAAATTTCGATAGGAATTATGTAACTTTGTTTTTTTGGTACAAAATCTCTTATACATGTATTTGTTTGAATATATACGTTTAATATATAAAAAAGTGTTGATATATTTTTTGAAAATACCAGAATATGGTTAACTTAGTTTCACATTTGATTTTTTATAGTTTAATGTAACAATGAATATTTTGTAGTCGTTTTAAAATCTTTTAAAGCTCTTCTAAAATCAAACCCTAAAATTGCAAATGGCATTTAACCTAGTGGCATGTGGTAAGTCCACAAGAGGCATGCGCACTTGCACATCCTGGGATCGAATCACCCCGCTTGCATTTGCAAGAACTTGGCTAATGGGCCGGCCATTTGTGGCCTAACATTGACAAAAAAATCAAACCCTAAAAAGTACTAATTCATGTTGCTCAACCTACATGTAAATATTTGAATATGAACACATACTCGTTCTAAATATTGATTATTCAAGAAGATGTATGTCTTGTTTAATTCACCCCAAAAAATCAAAGAAAATAAAAATATGTGGATAGTTTATCTACCTATCCACATTTACAAATTTATCAAAAATAATTTTTTTTAAAAACAACTATGTGGACATCACTCCTAGAAAAAATAACTCATAAATATAGATCAATATTAATACAGTGGTCCACTTATTCGAATACTAAGATATAGATTATATAAATAGTACTCTTCATTAATTTCTCTGAACAGAAGTCTTCTTGTTGTTATGCATGGCTTTAGGAGCTAGAGCAGCTTTAGATATGGGAGAAGCAGACTTGGATTTGGGAGCTTGAGCAGACTTGGATTTGGGAGAAGCAGACTTGGATTTGGGAGAGGCAGACTTAGATTTAGGAGCTTGAGCAGTTTTGGATATGGGAGAAGCAGACTTGGATTTGGGAGAAGCAGACTTAGAATTGGAAGGGGCAGACTTTGGAGGCTTAGTTGTGTTAATAGACTTAGATGTAGAAGGAACAGAGCCAGATGCAGAGCCAGATGTAGAGCCAGATGCAGAGCCAGATTTAGAGCCAGATGCAGAGCCAGATGGTGGTTTAGCTGCAAGCTTACGAGTAG
Source organism: Lepidium sativum (assembly GCA_023374145.1). Lineage (NCBI taxonomy): Eukaryota > Viridiplantae > Streptophyta > Magnoliopsida > Brassicales > Brassicaceae > Lepidium > Lepidium sativum. The sequence continues at coordinate 11,659 of JAKUCM010009097.1, read as the reverse complement.
GAGTTGGATTAGGAGGAGGAGCACAACACTTAGTGATCACTTTGTTGCAGCAATGTTTACCAACAACTTTGTCAACAATGTCCGCTAAGTATCTTCTTTCACTTGTGGTTTCCAATAAGTTATGTCCGACACTAAGTCGTGCTTCAACTTCACTCATTGTCATTGCTACTATTATTACCAATGCAGCTACTGAGACAATCATAGTTCTCTTTTGAAACGCCATTATAAGATTTGTTTTTGGGTTTTTTTGTTTGTTTTGTTTTTTGTTTTTTGCTGTTGTTTTTTTTCTTTTTATTTTCTTTTTCTTGATGATTATAGGTTTAACTATGTGTGTATTTATATGGTGAAGTTAAGGTTCTAAATATAGTTAATTTCTAATTTAGATTACTTGTTGAATGTTTCTTGTGGATATGGTATTCTATTGAATTTTGTTCTCATAATTACATCTGTGTATGAAGGAAATATTATATGACTGAGTATTTTGTTTTACGCAAAATACGGGTATGTATACACAAATAATTGACTTTTAATATATATTTTTGTAAAATTCATGAATGAGTTTTAATAAAATATCTATATATATATATATATGTTTTTGCTTGTGAATTACATAAAATATACATACGTATTATAATTTCTTTATATGGTTAACCGAATGACGTTAGATATTACCATTAGAAATTGGGTATATTTCTTGTGTAATATGTATTTGGTTCGGAAAGAATTATTTGCAAACTCACTCGGTCTGATCAAATTATGATACTAAAATTTGGAAAATTAGTAATATAATATTCCGGATTGGAGTGTCTCTAAAAACTTAAACTATATTCGTGCGTGACATATTCATATAATTTTTATGATTTGGTTATTAGTCAGATCTCATGTCTGATTCATGACTTATTGAACCGACTCGAAAGAAAATTTTATCTTAGTCACGAATTTTTGGTGTTCATATTTTTGTTAAACCGAATTATCCAAGTTATAAAAAAAAATCTATGCAAGATATATATAACTAGGGTTTGACATTCAACTTAGGACCGGTTTATCCGTAACTTTATGCTTGAATCGTCTTACAACTTCTTGTATGCGTGTGTATGTGTAATAAAAACACAAATAGAGTTGAAAACAATCCAAGAAAATTGTTTGTTTTATTTAATTTACATACAAATATATGTATAAGGACAATTTATGTTACAACTACATAGATTATTACATCAACAATCCTCTTAAAAACACAACTGGTTTACATACATTACAATTAGCTAATCAAAATAAAAAGAGAAGTAATTAAGGTGAGTGATTAGGAAAACAACAAGAGTGAATTAAGACGTTGCAGCAACCTCCACCAAAATTAGATAAGCTTCTTCGAATATGAATTTGGCCATCAACTTTGGTTGCACTCGTTGCTATTATCATTACATATATGACCATTAATATGATCGCAGTTTTGCTTCCAAATTCCATTTTTTCCTCTTTGTTATCTCTTTTTCTTTCTTACGGATTTAACTATTAGTGTATTTATATGTTAAGGAAAATTTCCAATTATAGTAAAATTACTAATTTAGACTACTTGTTGAGTTTTATATTTGATGGTTGGTAATTGAGTGAGAGAATCTCATTCTTAATCTTATATGTTGAAAAATAGATACAATAAATATAGAATTGATGAAAAGTATTAAACTTTACAACAAACATTAAGTCCACGCTTAGAGAATCAAAAAAAAAATCTACACAAGTCCTTATATATATCTTCTCATCTTCCCTGAGCTTATACATACTTTGAATCTACCCTTGAATTTTTAAGATAGAGAATGATGACAATGGAAGTGCAGATGGATCTGACCAGCAGAGAACTGATCAAACCTGATTCATCATAACCTCGTGATCACATTCAACTCTCCATGGTAGATCTCATGTGTCCAGGAATGTACTTGTCAACGATCTTCTTCTACAACTCTGAAGATCTCATCACTGTATCAGCTGAAACTTTCTCAAGAAATCTGAAATGCTCTCTGTCCAAGACTCTCTCACGCTTCTAGATCCATTCGCTAAATAGAAGGCACTTTCATAAGCTGCAATGACGAAGGGGCTGTCTTCACTGAGGCACACACTGATCTATTTCTTATGATTTCTTAAGAAACATTAATAAGTACTCTCTACAAGGATTCCTCCCAACATTAGTCTCTGAGGATTCTGCATCTGAATGGCCGTTGTTGAGTGTCAAGGTCACTTTCCTTGTATTACAACTTATTATGAAGTTAGTTACAGAGAGAAAGTGAAATGAAGAAGAAGAAGTGAAATGTAATTTTGTGTATTCACTTAATAAAATATGTAACTATACATTGTCTTATATATATACAATGAGAAGATGCTAAACCAATAGTAAACCAATAATCTTATATATACAATGATAATCATTCAAGTGAGCAGGTAGTTTACGTACTCTCTAATGAGACATTGCTGGAGAAGGAGAAGGCAGAGACGAATCTGAAGACTCAGAAGCACGAAGAACAGCTGAATGAAAGTGTGATGATGAGGAGAATGATTTTTCCAAAGGAAAGATGGTTTCATGAAAAACCACATTTCTGGAAATAAAAAAAGTGTTACTCTGTAAATCCAGGAGCTTATAGCCTTTGTAACCAGAAGGATATCCGAGAAAGATGCAAGCTCTAGATCTCGGTTGAAACTTATGCCGATGAGATGTAGATGTAGAGCTGTAACAGAGACATCTGAATATTTTTAAATGTGAATAATATGGAGTCTTGCCAGTTAAGACTTCATATGGAGTCTTGTTCCCTAAAACCTGTGAAGGTGTGCGATTGATTAGAAAGACTGCCGTCAAAATGCAGTCACCCCATTGAGAGAGTGGCACTTGAGATTGAAACAACAAAGCACGAGCTACATTTAAAATGTGTTGATGCTTGCGTTCGACAATTGAATTCTGTTATGGGGTATCGGGACATGAGTGAAATGAGACAATTCCATGTGCTTTGAAAAATTCTTGAAACTTTAATTCTGGTGCATTATCCGATCTAACTGATTTCACAGAAGTATTATATTGTTTCTCGACTTGTTTGATAAAGGTGGGAAAAACAGTGAGGACTTCATCTTTTGTGCGAAGTAAAAAGACCCACGTGGCTCTGGAATGATCATCTACAATGGTAAAAAAATATCGATAACCTTCAGTAGTAGAAACAGAAAATGGTCCCCATGTATCCATATGCAACAACTCAAAGGTGGCATTACACATATTATTCTGAGATGAAAAAGACAACTTCTTCTGTTTAGAAATATGAAAAATGTGACAGTAAGAGGATTATGTATTCTTACGTCTAGTACTGCCTAAAACATCAGAAAGAACATCTATTCTGGAATGTGCAGGATGTCCTAACCTTGTATGCCACATAGTACTATCAACAACAGCATTAACCACAACCAAAGAAGCAGGAAGTTCCAGCAGATATAGATTTCCAACTCTTCTACCTTGACCAATCTTCAATCCCCTGATAGGATCCTGAATTTCACAAGAAGACTGATCAAAACAATACGAGAACCAATGTCAGTAGAAAGAGCATTAATACTCAATATATTCAATCGGAATTCAGGGATGAAGAAAACATTGGTGAAAGTAATGTATTTGTTCAACCAAATAGTGCCAACTCCACTAATGGCGACTTTTGGACCTGCTGGAAGAGTGACAAAACTCACAACAGAAGTGTCAAGATTAGTAAACAGACTTCGATCATGAGTCACATGATGTGTGGCGCCAGAATCAAGAACCCAATGACAAGTCGAAAGAATGTGAATAGAGACATTCAAAATTCCAATGAAACTATAAGTGGAGGAAGAGAAGGTTGTACCAGAATTATCAGCCACTTCCTTTGAGTGAGAGATGTCAGGTGAATCAGATAAAGACTGATTCTGGAGCTGAGTACTAAAGAGAGCAATAAATTGCTGTATCTGATCTCTGCTAAGAGTACCTACCACATCTGGTGGTTTTGTTCCAGATATATCAGATGTGACCATAGCTATAGCAGATGCATTTTCCTGTGCTTTTCCAGAATTCTGTTTGTACTTTGAGTTATAACCCGTTGGATACCCATGCTTTTTGTAACACTTGTCTACTATATGTCCTACCCGATTACAAAAAGAGCATATTGGTCGACCTTAATTCTGTCCAGACTGCATATAATTGATGTCAATCATCTCTTGGTGTCCAGTCATTTGAAAAGCTGATGGAGTAGTAACAGTATTAGAGAATCCTTGTTGATTGTCATCTTGATCAAGAATGTTATAAATTTCAACCAACGAAAGAAGTATCTTCTTCATTATTATCTGTCTTTTAACAACTGCATATGAATCATTCAAACCAGCCAGGAATTTCACAATGCGAGAACGTTCTGTTCTTAACAATATTTGTTCTTCTTTTCCACAAGTACAAGGTTCCAGTGGCTCTTCTGAACTATCTAAATTTTCCCAGAGAGTATTAAGAGTAGTGTAATAGTCAGATAAAGACAAAGTTCCTTGACGAAAATCTTGAATTGACTGCATCAGATTATAAGTGCGTGGAAGATTGGTCATATGAAAACGACCATGAAGATCACGCCAAATATCTGTAGCAGTGTTTAATCGAAGAATACTGCGATATATTTGTGGGGAAACAGTGTTCAACAACCAAGATTTCATACTATTACAATGCGACCAAATATTAAAATGTGATTCCGATTCTTGAGGACGAGATACGGTTCCATCTACAAATCCTAGCTTATTTTTAGTAGTAAGTGCAATTTTCATGGCTGCATTCCAGTCATCATAATTGGTACCATCAAGTTTAATGGAAACAATGATCAAACATGGATGATCGGAACTGTGCATAAAGAAAGGAGACTGAGATGGATCTGAAGAACTCGGCATCGCAAGCATCCCAGAAGCTCCAGAAGAAGAATTCATAACTACTGGAGAACTGAGTGGAGAATTAGCCGCTTCTTCCGATCAACGAACCCGATGAGCGGAGTTTGTATTCGAACTTTTCGAAGCTCTTAATCGAGCTGATCTTCGCGGAATTTGTTTGATTAAAACCATCGAAGAACAAAATTGAAGAAAACTGAAGCTCAATATAGGTTCAAGATTGATGATAGCTCTAATACCATATTACAACTGATTATGAAGTTAGTTACAGAGAGAAAGCGAAATGAAGAAGAAGAAGTGAAATGTAATTTTGTGTATTCACTTAATAAAATCTGTATCTATACATTGTCTTATATATATACAATGAGAAGATGCTAAACCAATAGTAAACCAATAATCTTATATATACAACTGTAATACCTTGGATCTAGATCAGGAGTAGCGGTCTCGGTCTCTATGACTCTATCTCTCACAAGATCTGTGATGCAGCTTCATTTGTGACCTATTCAAAAGAATGGGCCACGAAGACAGCCAAAGGGAAGTCGGTAAATACTATTGAGTTTGCTGAAACAACCATCTATCCTCCACCTCATAAGTCTACAGCTCCCATCAATTGAATTTACTTATTACAATGGAAGGAAATGTGTAATGAAATGACTTTTCTTCGAACCTTCTATGATTTCTGATGTTAAGCACAAAGCTGCTAGCGAAATCGTTCCTGAACATACACGAGTTGAAGCCATCTCTTCACTTATCTGGAGATGTGCTAGAAATGCCTTGCGTTCTACGTCTAACTTGGTGGATCCAAAGTCAAAAGTGATGTAACAAGCCATGGACTTACGGCTTAGGATCCCAAATACTGTTTTAGTTGTAGCACGAGATGCAGTTGGAAACTTACAAGCAGAGTTAAAGCTTCCCAACATTGTGGCTGCATTCAGGAAGGTCAAAGAAGAAGTAAACTAGATAATAAAATAAAGTATCCAAAACAATACAATTGGTCATGTTGAATTTGATGAAAAAGTCTGTGTCAGATTCACCAGATATAGACAATTACGTGATGACAAGTTGGTGAAGAAAGCCTTTCTATGAGGTCGACTTCGGATTTGGTGGTCAGGTTTGGACTGGAATCGCGACACATAGCATTGAGGGTGTTATATTGATTGATTCAAAAGACGGTGATGGTGTAGAGACAAGGATAAGCTTTGTGTTCGTGACCAAGAGTTGCTTGCTTGTGTCGTACTTAACCCTCTGGTCCTGACCTAAATAAAATTAGTTGACTGATAAGTGAAGCGACGTCGTGTTATGTTGTTAATAAATTGGGCCTAAGTAATGGGCCAGTACTAGGCCCACTAAAGACAATTTTAAAGCCCAAAGTCCGTTAATTCGTCAACTCTCCAACTGAATAGCGACCAATCCGGTAATTGCAAAGTAGGTGAATGCGAGCTAGGGTTTTGCATCTTCTCATTCTCTCTCTATATAAATCACAATTCACTCTCTGGACTTCAATCATCTCTTTCAGTTTGCAACTTGTTACAGATCCGAATGTGTTTTTTATGGTTTGATAATGTTCGAAAAGGCTCCATTTTTAACGAGTCAACAGCAGGCGCCTCTTTAATGGTGACCTGACTGCCGCTTGGAGCCCAAATCGAATGTCAGAGGAAGACCCATGAAACTCAATAGTTTCATGACTCAATACTCATGACTACATTTATATAATTTGGATTCTTTGGTTTTTGTTTTATCAATTGTGATGATTGTGGAGTACTGATTGGTTTGAGTGTTGTTTGTTCATGGCATTAAGTCAGACACGGGTGCTTGTTGGCTTAATAAACCACAGAGCAACCTTTTGCATGGTGCCTATATGTTAGCTTCTCATCACGATTGGTGGCAGTCTTGATCTGATGTCTTCTTATGGCTTCCTCCAAATTTAAAGCAGCTACATTTTTTGGGCAATATCATTTTTTTTATATCTGGATTTGAGTAATTAAAGATGGATTCTTTTGTGCGACTGATACTCTGATGTTGGTTCTCTTGTTGTCTGTGAATGAAGGAATGATCGATTCATTGATTTGTTCTAACTTTACTACAAACTTCTCAAAGTTTGTTGTTTTTGGCTTAACAGATGGAAACATAAGAGTGGTGCTTTGAGTTGAGATACTGGAATCAGATTTTGTCGTCTAATAGTTGCATAAGTGTGGTTCATGTTCAGTGAAGTCGCATGTACTGAGATGGGTTTGTAGATCGAAATCTTATAAAGCATCTAATCCGATCATTAAGGCAGTCCTGATCCAATCATATGTTTTAACTATATTCTCCACTGTAACCGAGTGAAATTTCAATTCCTACCTCTCAAAGGATCCATCTTTTAGTCGACGAATCACATCGAATTATTGAATGTTTGCATTCTGAAAAACCAATCGAAAGCGAAAAGAATTTGATCAAGGATCAGAGAGACAAATATAGCCGGTGATATATAACTTAGAACAGCTCGATGTATTATCGTGTGGTCAGCTGATACGATGTATTAAGTAAACAATGCCGTTCATGTGATCACTAAAAACTAGCTACTCTATCTATAAAGACATCAATAAAAAATAAAAGTATTAACATTTTCATTGCATCAAAAGACTAATAATGTATTCAATCTTTCCTATGACGTTTGTGAGAGCGTTCTTCAGAGTCGTTTGATCTTCTGCTGCCAGAACCTTCTTTATAGTCAGTATCTCGATCATCCTTCTCTCTTGATCTCTCTTTTCTATCAGACCGAGACTCCATCTTGGAATGTTTCTCGTCGTCTTTGATGCGGCTTCTATGGGAACTTTGTGTGTGTAAGCTCCTTCTGTGACTGTGAGAAGACCTATGACTGCTGCCTCGCTCTTTATAATCTTCTCCCCTTTCTACAGAACTCTTTTCCCTGTAATATCCGTCCGACACACTTCCTTTTCTCCTAGGAGGTGACGGAATCTGCATGACAAATAGTTTTGAACCTATCAGCTTTCCTCTAAACACATTTAACAACACATCAATTTGCTATCTTTAGCAGCAGAACAAGCACAAAAGACCCAAATAAAGCTAGAATCAGAGATAAAGTTCGAATGACTATAGAGTGGTAGTAAAGTTAAAGACATAGTAGACCTGTGTACGTGACATATATCTTCCCTCAGGTGGAAGCTTAATACCGAGCTTTTTCAAATCTTCATGTGGGATTGGTCGTCTGATATACACAACAACAATGTATACTCAGTAAAATGTCGTTTAAGGAATATGATAATCAAAACGATTCATGAGTTAGTAAATATCTAGATCATGACCACTATATTCAGCTGGTGTTATATTTGTAACTGCTAGAACGAGAACGAAAACCAAAGCCAAACCGTACAAAGGAGCACGGAATGGTCTTTCTCGTCCTCCAAAACGAAGTTGTCCAGATTCCTTTCTACCACCTAGCCCACCGCCTGTTTAGATCAAAGAAGGATTAATCTAAGGGCTGATTTGAATCCTATGAAACATCTATCGCTAGACAAAAGGGCAAAAGAATGGCAAACCTAGTATTCTTGGTATCCATCCAGGCATCAGTAGCTGCCGATTATAATCAACAATAATCTCTCGACCATCGATTAATGAATGATGAGCATCCTGTAAAAAACACCACAAACAATCTCACGCTGACAAACAAGCTCCACTAGTTTCCAAAAGCAGCATGTACATGGAGATTTTATTGAAACCGAAACAGTAAGAATCATTTATAAAGTCTGCAACTGCGATGCTTTAGTAAAGATTTCAATAGCTTTAAAGAAAAAAAAAGAGGTAAGAAATTGCAATTTAGCATCACAGCACCTCATAAACACGGATCATCTCTTTTTCAGTCTCATACTCCACAAAAGCATATCCTTGTGAAGCTCCTGTCACTGTAACCATAAGAGAAGAATCTGAAATCATAGAGATCTACACAATATGGTAATTTAAGAAAATCTGTAATTACAATTCTGGTAAGACAATAATCTTGAGAAAGCAACATACTAGAAGATCATAAACTTCCTTAAGATAAAGAAAATGAACTCATAAGCAGAACAATTTCAAAAACTTACCAATGTGCCTGACCAAGCGCAAGCTCTTAATCTTCCCATACTTACTCATTTCCTGCTATGAGAAAAACATCAATAAACATACTCAAAATCAAAACTAAGTGAAATTTCTCAATCCCTACCTCTCGAACAGTTTCCTCCGTAGTATGATGAGAAAGGCGACCCACAAAGAGTGTACAGTAAGGATCTCCGACAGCTTTCGAGTCACCAGAAGGATCATCTTCCAAACCCCCCAAAAACAAAGCAAATCAATATATTTGTGCAATGCAGAAACCAAACGATAAAAGTGGAAAGAACATTAAAGAGAAAGACTTGTTTACATACATAAACCAGCGTTATAACAAAGGAGAGCTCGACGGATGCCATTATCATGCGGTGCAATGTCAGTTCCGTCGATACTCCCGGCTTGAATCGGATGATACGACGTCGCATAGAAAACTTTGTTCACGACGTTGTTTCCTCCGCCGCTCATCTTTTTCATCTCCTTCCTCTCTCTCTCTCACGGCGGTTCTGGGTAGTCGAAAAAGGATTCAAAGAAACGACGCCGTTTAGCCATTACTAGTTTTAGCCCAACAAAAATATTGGGCCTTTTCAAGCCCATTAAGTGTCCGAGTTTTTAACTCCCGTAGGACCCACACAAGGCGGAAATTCCAACGGTGGATCGGCTTCGTTAGGTGAATCATGAATCACTGAAGTGAAAAGGTTTAGCTTAAACACCAAATCTGATTCTTCTTCCACAGTTTCTGATTCCGAGGGCAAATTCTTCTGATTTGTAGATATAATGATGCTTGTTCGATCGGTATTTCGATCTCAGTTGAGATCGTCTGTCTCAGGTCTGCAATCTGTCTCTTGCTATTCTTACTCTTCTTCATCTGCAGCTTCAGCTGAAGCTGAGAGAACTATCAGAGAAGGTCCTAGAAATGACTGGAGTAAAGATGAAATCAAGGCTGTCTATGATTCTCCTGTTCTTGACCTTCTCTTCCATGGAGTAATTCTTCTTCTTTTTTTCTCTCTCACTCACTCACGCTTCTCTATGTTGTTGTAGCTTGTTATATTGGAGGAAAGTAATGAACTTTGTAGATTAAACCGGAACTTTTTTCTTTACTTTGCAAATTTTTTGCTGAACTTGAATCTCTTTAAAATGCATCTGCCGAAATTCCAGGAATACTGGAATATGGTCTGAGATTTTTTATGAACTCCACAATATTATTTGCTATTAGCTCGACAATCTTCTTTTTAGTTTGCTCATTGTTCTTTTGGATGGTGTGTGGGATTTTTGGTTTTCAGGCTCAGGTTCATAGACATGTTCATAACTTCAGGGAAGTACAGCAATGTACTCTTCTCTCCATAAAGACTGGTGGGTGCAGTGAGGATTGTTCATATTGTCCTCAGTCATCGAGATATAGCACTGGAGTGAAGGCCCAAAGACTAATGACCAAAGACGCTGTCATTGATGCAGCAAAGAAGGTTAGCAATCTTGTTGTTGATTTTGATTTCCTGAATATCTTATTCCTTTAGTACAGTGTATTAAAAAGAAACATGAGAAACTATAAGCTTGAGGATGATGACAACTGAAAATGTAGGATCTGAGGAATGTTTTAATGAAAAGTTAAAGAATGTGATGAGGCTTTCCTGATTTGAGTTAACATATTGAATGTGCTGTTAGGCAAAAGAAGCTGGTAGCACACGTTTTTGCATGGGTGCTGCATGGCGAGATACAATAGGACGAAAAACCAATTTCAACCAGATACTTGAATACATCAAAGAAATAAGGTAATACTTAGATGGGGAAATTTATAATACTTTAAATGTTGAACTTTTCGTATGTGTGTGCAAAATGAACACGGTGTTGATTATGGCCTCTGGCTGGAACATATGTGTATACTTACTTTCTGGGCTCTCACTTTACAACAGAGGCATGGGGATGGAAGTTTGCTGCACCTTAGGCATGATTGAGAAACAACAAGCATTAGAACTAAAGAAGGCTGGACTCACTGCTTATAACCACAATCTTGATACCTCAAGAGAGTACTATCCAAACGTCATCACTACTAGAAGCTATGACGAACGCCTTGAAACTATTGGACATGTTCGAGATGCTGGAATCAATGTCTGTTCAGGTAACTTTAATATGAAAACAAAGAAAATATGGGTTTACTTATTCTTGTATGCCATGGTTCTATAGAATTAGTGGACTGGAACCTGTCTCCATCTTGGTCATTAGACCTTCTATTCCCTAACATTATCCATTTGATGAATCCATAGATAAGTAACAACAAACACTTCTCAAGTGTTTTCTTTTAATGGATAAACAGGGGGAATCATAGGGCTTGGAGAGGCAGAAGAAGACAGAGTAGGATTATTACACACACTAGCAACACTTCCTTCTCACCCTGAGAGTGTTCCCATAAATGCTCTGCTTGCAGTGAAAGGCACCCCTCTTGAAGACCAGAAGGTATATACTCCACAATCTTAAAACACAAAATCCGAGTCATAGCTCCGATATGGTAAAGAAAGGGCCTTAAAACCTTTTATGTTCTTGCAGCCGGTTGAAATATGGGAGATGATAAGAATGATTGGAACTGCACGTATCGTAATGCCAAAAGCAATGGTAAGATTATCTGCTGGTAGAGTCCGGTTTTCGATGCCAGAGCAAGCCTTGTGTT
>JAKUCM010009096.1:0-26216 GCA_023374145.1 Lepidium sativum | reverse complement strand
TTCAGATATTTTTATATAAAATTTCAGAATTTAAAAGATTTAATAGATTTATTGATTTGGTTCTTGATTTGGTGCATGTTCAGATTTAGTTCGGTTTTACAAATACCTAGATTTATGATATATTGAGGTTATTTTGTTGAGTTTGGTTCCTCTAATTCATATTAATTTTGGTTTGGGTATCAGGTTTTTAAAACAATATCTCATAAAAAATATCCAAATATAAACATGATTCTAAAAACCTAAATAAACATGGATTAAAAAAATAATCAAATGTCATGTTATAATAGGAGTATAATCCATAAATGCATAAGTTAATCATGATCTTTATATATCCTATAGACTACATCAAAAACAAATAAACATGAAAAACCTTCACTTACTTGGAAGACATTGATATTGCAATTAACAAAAGTATTCTATAAAATTGGGTCACTTGGCTCATTCAAACTTCTAAGCTTAAAATCACGCCTCTGCTTTGTCTCTAATTTTGCTTCTCCTTTTTTTTTAACCTAGGAAGTTATTGACCGAAATCGGGAATCCTCCTAGACCCAAACCAACTTTTAATAAGTCCATAATTCAGCTTATTTCAACTTGCTAATTTAAGATTTATATTGATATCTTAATATGTTACAAATAAAGTAATGTATTAAATTTATAAGTTGATGAAATAAAACAATAGTTTTAAAGATTTTTGTTTTACTTACTAATAGTTTAACATGGTATAAAAATGTTAGTTACAATTATTGGGAAATGAATATTGTTTAAAATCTATTTTTATCAAACGGAGATATAACATACCTGACGAACTAATCAAATATGAAAGAATGAAAAAGAGTTTGTTTAGTACGTAATACTAAAAAGATAATTGGGAATGAGAATTCTATTTCAGTATAAATTTATCCTTAGATCCTTGGTCATGTCCCGAGACCAACTTCAGGACAATGTCCAAATATCTATTTATCTGAATTTGAAGGTTAACCACTTATAGATCTAGTGACGAACCTGAAAACGTATAGAAACTAGGACACATCAAATTTGATCTGAAAGTGCTAATCCAATGCCTAAACTCGTTTTAACTGAAATTATTTTTTCTACAAAAGTCTCTCTTTGCTGATTACAGCTTTCACCAACATAAAAATAAAACAACATTCAAAATGAAAATAATTTACAAAATTCTTCTTTTTCTCTAAACCTTAAACAAAAATAAAAATTTTGACAGCCAGGTGTATTTCTTTTTCTCTCAAAAATAAAAATTTTGTTGTTAAAATAACTTTTCATTTTTTTTTTGACAGCCAGGTATTATTTTTCTTAACCATTTTGTATTCAACTTATCTTTTCAATACACGTCTAACTTAGCGGTGACTTGCATTTATATTATTTTTGACCATTAATTTGGAATTTTCGCATCTTCAAAAAACCTAGAGAACGATCTTAATTAATCAATTTGTTGTGCCACAAGATAATCCTTATTTCAAGGATAGAGAAGGAGGACTTGTGGAGTTGGCACATCATCATTATGTTGTTTGTCTTCCAACAGTTCTTATAGTGTTTTTTGTTTAATGAGCTTTGCGTTTTCATTTGAGCCGGCCCGTTTCACCCAATTATAGTGCTCCTAATCATTAAAAAGCCAAAGAAATAGAAAACAGAGGAGATAGCTGAATTTGAACATGTGAACTCAATCCTTATAGTAAATAATCTAACCACTACACTAAAAGAACATAACTACGACTTATTCCTCACAAAAAGCTGTTCCTTCACTAGCTTTCGCTTAGGACCAGTGTTATCCTTGGTTTAAATAACTTATTAGCCCTTTTAGTTATTTGACTAATGATTCTGGCTAATGTAATTTTAATCTTTAATTAGTAATGTTGGTTATGGTAGCTGTTGAGCAATAATACATTTTATCTCACAGGGTCTGCAAAACAAAATAGTTCGTGCATGAAATCTGCAAACACAAAGAGATAGTAAGAACCCAAGAAGCATTATTGTTTGGGTTTTGACTGTGAACGTATGAGAATTAGCGATGCTGATTCAGACACATAAATACTAGTAGACTAAGTTTCTACAGAATCATTTTTAGCAGACAAATCAACACGCATTAACCATTTGCTTTCTAAAATAAAGTCTAAGACATCGTCCCAACTTCCACTAGCCAGCTAATATCAACTTAGTTTTCGGCATGAATCAAACTCAAAACCGATAGGAATGAAACTCAAACTGACGGAAATTAAACTCAAGATCAGTGAGTTCACGTCTTGTCCCAATTTTCTCTATGTCGCCCTAATATATACTTATTTTTGTAAGACAAGTTTTCACGTCTTTTGGTCCAAAAGTCTACTCGAACTAGAACATCAGGTTATATTAGATCTTATACAAAACATGAGTAATCAAATAACTAAGCAAAAGGATAATTATATTACCCATCTTTGAGAAAGGCACTTTGTTAGAACATTTTATTTTGAAGTTTGAACTTATATGCGCTTATGGTGTTTTTCCTCTACCTTGAATTTTCTTGCATTTAAAATACGAAAAGTGCATTTCTTCACCCTAGCTTCGACTTATTACTAAATTGACTTGATATATTATTGGGTAAATTAATTCAATATGCAATTTAGAGTCTAATTAGTAAGATTCCATGTATAAATTTTACAAAAAATAGTTTTTTCACATATATTTTCTGTCAAAAGATGGAGAGTAAAATGAAAAATAAAAAATTAACCTTTTAAAAAATGTTGCAATGTCAGTTAGTCTAATGACATAGGGTAAATTCAGTAAAGGCAGACGCATATGTATATCTAGAAATCGAGTCTCATCGTCTAAATTATGTAGGAAATTGATTAATATACCGACTAGTTATAATCCAATATTGACAAAAAAATGGTTCATAAAAACTACCGACTTTAGTTTAGACGTTTCAATTCTTTAAATTATGAGCATCTCTTGTTACCTTAATATCCCACCATTTGTATCTTCTTCACCTTTAGTATTCACTACAAGAAAGGAAGGCTAAAACCGACCACAAAACCGACCGAAACTTGTTGTAGGAAATTTCCAACAACTTTACCGACAATCATTGACGGTTTTGGTAAAATGTGTAAGGTGGTGGGAAACAGTTGGCATTTTCCTACCACAACCGACAATTGCCAAATACTGACCGCAACCGACCGTACCTAAAAAGACTTTAACGTTGTCAATGTGCCACTTGTGTGTAACTAAAAGTAGGTGAGCCCGTAGGATTTGGTAGGAAAATTTTATATATAAATAATTGTCTTTCGACTCCACCTTCAGATTTCTTAAAAGAGATCGTGGATGGTTAGAAAGTTTCCCTTCATATTTTATATATAAATACACACAAATATGTCAAATATTCATTTTAGATCATGGATGGATGAAGAAAGAATTGATCCAGATACGGGTTTACTAACAGCAGATTATGCCGAAGGGATGAAACAATTGATGGAGTTTGCTGGGAATCAAAGCATAACTCGCGAAACCGGTAAGATGTATTGTCCATATCCTAAGTGTAAAAATATGAGATTTATATCAGTAAAACAAGTCTGGCTTCATCTGTATAGTAGGAGATTTATTCCTGGGTATAAAGTATGGTACTCTCATGGGGAAGATCCATCTACGGTTAAATAGAGCCTCCTCGGTCCAAAAAGATAAAAAAAAAATAAGACATATTTTTCAATCCAATAACTCCCATTTACACTGAGTCTACAAGAACAAGGTATGATTATAAAAATAAAATTTACATGAAATTACATAAATCTTCCGACTTAAATTTATCAACTTCATTCGTATGTTACTCTAAATAAACGAGTATTACTTCTTATTGACCAAATTTTGATTTTCCCATTTTTCAAACGTATACATCATTACTAGCTCAACAACACATTAAACTGAAATTGGTAAATAATACATTTAAGAAGTAAATATATATATATATATATATATATATATATATAACTAAAAGATCATCATCAAAATCACAAAAACCATTCACACCAAATCCGGTTCCTCTCACATACTCTATTTCATTTGAAGGTCGTCTTCCTAACATTCATTTGCGAAGTGAAACTTATCTCAATATCAAAAGACCACTCACACAACAGAGTAATATTGTTATACAAATTCCTTTCCAAATAAGCAGAACACCTATATCATGGACCACCTTGACACATAATCTTCATTACTTCCTAACATACCATGACATAGAAGATACAAAAGCAACCAGTATGATTGACAACTTCATGGCATACATAACTATTGTTGACATATCTACAGATTTGGAAACAGATAGTAGTACAACAATATATTTCAAGATTAAATATTACAACTACCAAGCTCGATCAATAATAGACACAAATTTGGTCGTTGCCCTATTAAAATTCACTAAAAGAAATGTCACTCCTGAAGAGGAAACTGAAAAATTGCATTATTTGTCTTTTAACATTCAAAGGACGAGATGCCATTAACAATCTAGCCTGCAACCACATCTACCACCATGATTGCATAATAAGTTGGCTTAACGCAAATAAAAATTGTCCAATATGTAGGGCATCATATCTTTAATTTTACCATTCTAAATAATAATAAAATTATCACTTTCTGACTTACATACCTTTCATTCCAGAAATATAACACAAATCACAAAATTAGACAAGTTACCCAACAAATAAACTACACATAAATGTTTCTAAACAAAAATCCGAACGTAGCCCGGTCAATCTCCTAGTATATATAAATATCAAAATATTTATCAAAAGAAAAAACTCAAAATCTCCTTTATTTTCCTTGCCGTTTGAGAGAGAGGTCGTAAGTAACAGACTCGCCGGAGCTGAGAAGAAACCCGACGACGAGGTATGATTCCTGTTTTTCACTGATTTAGATTTTCCTATGAGCTCTTGACTTCAGGCATTTGGTCAATTTTCATGTTTGGATTTTACTTGAATTTCATTTAGTTTCCATTAAATAATCTGTAAATGTGAAGTTGAATCGAGTATCCGCTGATTATTTTGTGCTGTATTTGAATCTGATTTGACCTCATGTGGAAAAAATCGCTCTGATCATGATCTCATGATCATCTCTTTGTATTCGAAAAAACTGAGTCTCTGATTCAATGTATGTGTTGTGTTCATGGATTTTGTGTGAAAATACTGGAAATCAGAGATAAGATTCTTCACTTTGTTTGATAATTTAGAAATCGAAACTCAGAAACGTCTACAAGTGAAACTTGTTGTGATTTATTATGAATCGAAAATTGATTTATGTGAACTCTGTAATGTTTCTACAGGAAGCCTTCTATGATGCGACGAATTGTGTATGCTGTTCGAGATTTCCCACCTGGTTGTGGAACTCAGTCATCGAGATTAGCAGTGAAAGCCTTTAAGAAGCCAAGAACAATTGATGTTGCTAAGAAGAATCTGAGTACTGCAGCTTCAACATCTAATGGAACCAGAGCCAGCTTAGAGGGCAAGCAGGTGAAGCGGCCGCTTGGGGCAGCCATTTTCTAGGGGCATATATTTTATTAAAAAAATTTAGTTATATATATATATATATTTATTAATATGGATAAACTTTATTTTGTAGGTCTCCTTAAATAAGAATAATATTAGTTGGATTTTTTAGATAAAATAATTGTTAGAGGACTTCTTAATAATAGTTGAATCTTGTGTTAGAAAAAAATTTAATTAAACCTAAGGAAGAGACGACTCTCTCGTGAAAGATCTCCTCTTGCTCTTGGCCTTTTGCTACAGATTATTCTTTTTCCTTCTCCTTCTTCAGAGTTTTTAGTTACAGAATTCAACTCTCTTTTTTTAGTTCTTTCAGCAAATTCATCAATTATCAATTGATCATTATCTTCAAGTTTTCATAAAAAGGTATGTCGGTATGTCAGTACGTGCAGTGAGTTGAGAAGACAGGGATATGACAATAGATCCAATATTAAAGAAAAGAACAAGGGAGTTCAAAAGAGATTGTTAGAAATTAATCCAAGGGAATTCTTCAGACCATGTGGTTGTCACAATCTTAATCTTATGCTATGTGATGTAACATCTTCTTCCACAAAAGCTGTGTTTTTTTTCCAAAATCGTTCAAAGGATATATTGCTTATTTTCTTCATCAGCAAATAGGTGGGACATTTTGACAGAGATGGTTAAAGGACTAACCCTTAAATCTTTGTCTCGGACACGATGGGAAAATCATGTTGAAAGTGTCAGAGCAATAAGGTTTCAAGCCTTAGAAATCAGAGAAGCATTACTTTACTTGGCTGAAAGTAGTGACGACACAAGAACACGAAGTAATGCTGAATCCTTGCTCTAAGTGAAACACATGAATTTGGGGTTTTGAGTTCTTGTTTGGTATGGTTATTTGGTGTGACCTTCTTTTTGTTGTCAACACAGTAAGCAATAGCCTTCAATAAGTAAACATTGATATAGATGCTGCTATTCACCACTTGAAAGGGCTTGTGTCATATTTTCAAAAATATTGGGAGACAGGTTTTGAGGAAGCAAATGCTAAGGCTAAGTAAATTGCAGCTGATAGGGAGATTGAAGCTGAGTTTCCTGTAAAAAAAAACGTATTGTTAAAAGGAAAAAACACTATGATGAAAACATAGAGATTGTTGATGAAAATGTGTTATTATCACTGGAGGAGAACTTCAATATTGATTACTTTAACACAATCATGGATTAAGCTCTAGTTTCTCTGGAATCCAGGTTTGAACAATTCCAAAGGTATGAACAAACTTTTGGGTTTTTGTTTGATTTAAAAAGACTATCAGCCGCAAGTGAGGTTAGTTTGAAGGCATCATGTTTGAACTTGGAAGCTTCTTTAGAGAATGGTAAGCATTCATACATTGTTGGTGATAATTTGTTTATGGAATTAAAAATTCTCCAAGAATCTTTATCGATGGAAGTTCATACCTATTGAAGTGCTTGATTTTTAGAAAAGATGGAGGATTGTTATCAGAACACTAAAGTTGCTTATCACATATTATTGACTATTCCGGTATCAGTCGCCACCCGCTGAAAGAAGTTTTTCAAAGTTGAAGCTGATAAAAATTATTTGCGGTTGACCATGTCACAAGAGAGATTGAATGAGTTGGCTTTGTTGTCGATTGAGACAGCTATGGTTGAAAAACTTGACTATTCAAGTTTAATGACTCATTTTGCAGGAAAAAAGCAAAAAAGCTGTATTTCAATAAAATAATTTTTTAACTTTTTTCTTTTTATAAACAGTTAATGAAGTTGTATTATCTAATTTTAACATATGTTTTTTATATCATTTTTAATTTTTAATAAAATGGCATAATATTTTAATTTGTTTAGGGTGGTCCAAATCGTTCCTCCGACACTGAATGGAATTTGTGTGAAACAAGAACCAGCTGATCAGGAGGATCGTATTGTTGTTGTAGCAACATCTTCATCTATCAGAAATGCATTAGTGATTAGAAACTCTGAGAATGATCCTAATCCTCGTGATAAAGTACTCAAGGCATTGAGTCTTTTCAAACAAGTTTACAGAAAGTTGGATCAAGATAAAGCAGCGAGGTGTGATGGTTTCGATGCTACAAGCATAATAGACCTCAAAACACTAGAGTTCCTAGAGAAAATTGGGAAACAGGTCAATGCAGAGAATAGAATTGGATAAGTTCCCGGAATCCACATTGGAGATGTTTTTCAGTACAAAACCGAGCTCCGTCTTGTCGGGCTTCACTCCAAGACGATGTGTGGGATCGATTACATGAAGATTGGAGATGTTACATTGGCGACAAGCATTTATGCATCAGAAGGGTATGGCTACAACGATAGATTTGGCTCTGGTGTAATGATATATACAGGAGAAGGAGGTAACGTGATAAGCAAGGAAAGTAAAACTGAAGATCAGAAACTGGTAAGAGGGAATTTGGCATTGGCAAACAGTATGAAGCTTAAGACTGAAGTAAGAGTGATTCGTGGAATAGAGAGATGTGATCATAAAGGGAAACGGTATGTGTACGATGGTTTGTATATGGTTGATGAGTGTTGGTCAGAGATGGAGTCTAGAGGTAAGACTGTGTACAAATCTAAGCTTTCAAGGATTCCTGGTCAACTTCTCTTGACATGATTTTACTCATATAAGTGTCTGATTCTATTACAAGTTGATCAATAACCAAAGTAATATCAGACCCACAGGCTCATGTCACTTATTGTAAATTTAATGTGGTCTCTTCATCAAGTAATTATTGATACATTAATGGTTCAATAGATCTTATCTAATAAATTAGATCTAATTATCTATTAACTAAAAAGTATACGAAATAAAATAAATAAAAAGAATTAATATATCAGGGAATAAAGTAATATTCATATCATCATGTAAATCATATTTTAAAACAATATATAAAGTGAAAATACTTTTATTATTATCATGTTATAAATTTTAGGATAAATTAATTTAAATTTGTTAACAGCTTCTAAAAAAGATTTCGTTACAACTTTTTTATATAAAAATTTAAAATTAATAAAAAATTTATAGAAAAAGAATCTAAAAACTAAAATTTAACAAAAAAAAATATCGGTTATAATTTCGGTTAATTATTTAGTTCTACTTTGGGTTTGAGTTTAATTTTTCGGATATATAGATTTAGGATCCATCTAAATATTTTATCAGGCTCTGTTCGGAATTGATTTCTCTAATCCTGTCCACTTTAGTTCAGATTTTAGACCTCTAAAATGATATTCCAAAATATGAATATGAGTTTATAAAGATAAATGAACATGGATTTGAAAATAAAACAAATCATGGAGATTTTTTACTAATTATTAAATAAATATTTAAAATTAATAAAGGTTTAACTTTTTAAAATATCTCTAAAAACCAAAAATTTAATAAAAATATATCATATACAAATTTAGTTATTGATTCGAGTCCGGTTCGGGTTTGGATTCAGTTTTCTGGGTACATATATTTAGGACCCATTTTGGAATTTTGTCAAGTTTGATTCCTCTCATTTGCTATGTTGGTTCTTCTGATGTAAGATCTATATTATTTTTCGGACAAAGTTCGTTTAGCATAGATCGAGTTCGGGTTCAGATATTTTTATATAAAATTTCAGGAATTTAAAAGATTTAATAGATTTATTGATTTGGTTCTTGATTTGGTGCATGTTCAGATTTAGTTCGGTTTTACAAATACCTAGATTTATGATATATTGAGGTTATTTTGTTGAGTTTGGTTCCTCTAATTCATATTAATTTTGGTTTGGGTATCAGGTTTTTAAAACAATATCTCATAAAAAATATCCAAATATAAACATGATTCTAAAAACCTAAATAAACATGGATTAAAAAAATAATCAAATGTCATGTTATAATAGGAGTATAATCCATAAATGCATAAGTTAATCATGATCTTTATATATCCTATAGACTACATCAAAAACAAATAAACATGAAAAACCTTCACTTACTTGGAAGACATTGATATTGCAATTAACAAAAGTATTCTATAAAATTGGGTCACTTGGCTCATTCAAACTTCTAAGCTTAAAATCACGCCTCTGCTTTGTCTCTAATTTTGCTTCTCCTTTTTTTTTAACCTAGGAAGTTATTGACCGAAATCGGGAATCCTCCTAGACCCAAACCAACTTTTAATAAGTCCATAATTCAGCTTATTTCAACTTGCTAATTTAAGATTTATATTGATATCTTAATATGTTACAAATAAAGTAATGTATTAAATTTATAAGTTGATGAAATAAAACAATAGTTTTAAAGATTTTTGTTTTACTTACTAATAGTTTAACATGGTATAAAAATGTTAGTTACAATTATTGGGAAATGAATATTGTTTAAAATCTATTTTTATCAAACGGAGATATAACATACCTGACGAACTAATCAAATATGAAAGAATGAAAAAGAGTTTGTTTAGTACGTAATACTAAAAAGATAATTGGGAATGAGAATTCTATTTCAGTATAAATTTATCCTTAGATCCTTGGTCATGTCCCGAGACCAACTTCAGGACAATGTCCAAATATCTATTTATCTGAATTTGAAGGTTAACCACTTATAGATCTAGTGACGAACCTGAAAACGTATAGAAACTAGGACACATCAAATTTGATCTGAAAGTGCTAATCCAATGCCTAAACTCGTTTTAACTGAAATTATTTTTTCTACAAAAGTCTCTCTTTGCTGATTACAGCTTTCACCAACATAAAAATAAAACAACATTCAAAATGAAAATAATTTACAAAATTCTTCTTTTTCTCTAAACCTTAAACAAAAATAAAAATTTTGACAGCCAGGTGTATTTCTTTTTCTCTCAAAAATAAAAATTTTGTTGTTAAAATAACTTTTCATTTTTTTTTTGACAGCCAGGTATTATTTTTCTTAACCATTTTGTATTCAACTTATCTTTTCAATACACGTCTAACTTAGCGGTGACTTGCATTTATATTATTTTTGACCATTAATTTGGAATTTTCGCATCTTCAAAAAACCTAGAGAACGATCTTAATTAATCAATTTGTTGTGCCACAAGATAATCCTTATTTCAAGGATAGAGAAGGAGGACTTGTGGAGTTGGCACATCATCATTATGTTGTTTGTCTTCCAACAGTTCTTATAGTGTTTTTTGTTTAATGAGCTTTGCGTTTTCATTTGAGCCGGCCCGTTTCACCCAATTATAGTGCTCCTAATCATTAAAAAGCCAAAGAAATAGAAAACAGAGGAGATAGCTGAATTTGAACATGTGAACTCAATCCTTATAGTAAATAATCTAACCACTACACTAAAAGAACATAACTACGACTTATTCCTCACAAAAAGCTGTTCCTTCACTAGCTTTCGCTTAGGACCAGTGTTATCCTTGGTTTAAATAACTTATTAGCCCTTTTAGTTATTTGACTAATGATTCTGGCTAATGTAATTTTAATCTTTAATTAGTAATGTTGGTTATGGTAGCTGTTGAGCAATAATACATTTTATCTCACAGGGTCTGCAAAACAAAATAGTTCGTGCATGAAATCTGCAAACACAAAGAGATAGTAAGAACCCAAGAAGCATTATTGTTTGGGTTTTGACTGTGAACGTATGAGAATTAGCGATGCTGATTCAGACACATAAATACTAGTAGACTAAGTTTCTACAGAATCATTTTTAGCAGACAAATCAACACGCATTAACCATTTGCTTTCTAAAATAAAGTCTAAGACATCGTCCCAACTTCCACTAGCCAGCTAATATCAACTTAGTTTTCGGCATGAATCAAACTCAAAACCGATAGGAATGAAACTCAAACTGACGGAAATTAAACTCAAGATCAGTGAGTTCACGTCTTGTCCCAATTTTCTCTATGTCGCCCTAATATATACTTATTTTTGTAAGACAAGTTTTCACGTCTTTTGGTCCAAAAGTCTACTCGAACTAGAACATCAGGTTATATTAGATCTTATACAAAACATGAGTAATCAAATAACTAAGCAAAAGGATAATTATATTACCCATCTTTGAGAAAGGCACTTTGTTAGAACATTTTTTTTGAAGTTTGAACTTATATGCGCTTATGGTGTTTTTCCTCTACCTTGAATTTTCTTGCATTTAAAATACGAAAAGTGCATTTCTTCACCCTAGCTTCGACTTATTACTAAATTGACTTGATATATTATTGGGTAAATTAATTCAATATGCAATTTAGAGTCTAATTAGTAAGATTCCATGTATAAATTTTACAAAAAATAGTTTTTTCACATATATTTTCTGTCAAAAGATGGAGAGTAAAATGAAAAATAAAAAATTAACCTTTTAAAAAATGTTGCAATGTCAGTTAGTCTAATGACATAGGGTAAATTCAGTAAAGGCAGACGCATATGTATATCTAGAAATCGAGTCTCATCGTCTAAATTATGTAGGAAATTGATTAATATACCGACTAGTTATAATCCAATATTGACAAAAAAATGGTTCATAAAAACTACCGACTTTAGTTTAGACGTTTCAATTCTTTAAATTATGAGCATCTCTTGTTACCTTAATATCCCACCATTTGTATCTTCTTCACCTTTAGTATTCACTACAAGAAAGGAAGGCTAAAACCGACCACAAAACCGACCGAAACTTGTTGTAGGAAATTTCCAACAACTTTACCGACAATCATTGACGGTTTTGGTAAAATGTGTAAGGTGGTGGGAAACAGTTGGCATTTTCCTACCACAACCGACAATTGCCAAATACTGACCGCAACCGACCGTACCTAAAAAGACTTTAACGTTGTCAATGTGCCACTTGTGTGTAACTAAAAGTAGGTGAGCCCGTAGGATTTGGTAGGAAAATTTTATATATAAATAATTGTCTTTCGACTCCACCTTCAGATTTCTTAAAAGAGATCGTGGATGGTTAGAAAGTTTCCCTTCATATTTTATATATAAATACACACAAATATGTCAAATATTCATTTTAGATCATGGATGGATGAAGAAAGAATTGATCCAGATACGGGTTTACTAACAGCAGATTATGCCGAAGGGATGAAACAATTGATGGAGTTTGCTGGGAATCAAAGCATAACTCGCGAAACCGGTAAGATGTATTGTCCATATCCTAAGTGTAAAAATATGAGATTTATATCAGTAAAACAAGTCTGGCTTCATCTGTATAGTAGGGGATTTATTCCTGGGTATAAAGTATGGTACTCTCATGGGGAAGATCCATCTACGGTTAATTTTGCTAGTACTAGTGCAAATGTAGAGGGGGCTTTAGGGGGCGGTCCAACTGCTCATGAAGAAGTCGAATATATGGGTAATGTGGGTAGTGCAAGTGAATGTCATGATGGGGGCTTAGGTGTTGAATCGAGTGTTGATGTAGGAGACTTAGGTGGTTCAATTCAGATGGTGAATGATGCCTATAGGTAGAATATTCCAGCTTATGAGGAGGGAATAAATAGAGGGGAAGAACCTAATCGCGAAGCACAAAAGTTTTATAATATGTTGGAAGCAGCGAAGAAGCCGTTGTATAATGGGTGTGACGATGGCATATCTCCCCTATCGACTGCAACAGACTTGATGAATATCAAAACAGATTACAATTTAGCAGATACTTGTGTTGATGCGATAGCTAATTTGTTTAGCAGGAGTCTGCCCAAAGATAATATTGCACCTGGTTCTTACACGGACGTTCAAAAATTGGTTGCCGGACTTGGGTTGCCATACGAGATGATAGATGTATGCATCGATAATTGTATGATCTTCTGGAGAGAAGATTCAGATATGTTGCAATGTCGTTTTTGTCGTAAACCTCGCTTTCATGAAACCGGAGGGAGAAATCGGGTCCCATACAAGCGGATGTGGTACTTGCCAATTGGAGATAGATTAAAAAGGTTGTATACGTCGGAACGTACTGCAACTTCAATGAGATGGCATGCTGAACATAATTCACATGGAGAGATTGCTCACCTATCAGATGCAAAGGCTTGGAAAATTTTTAATAATGTTTATCCTGAGTTTGCAGCTGAAAGCAGGAATGTGTATCTCGGTTTATGTACAGATGGGTTTAGTCCGTTCGGGAAACATGGGAGACAATATTCCGTTTGGCCAGTGATTGTTACACCATACAATTTACCACCTTCGCTGTGTATGAAATCAGAGTTTTTATACTTGACTATCCTAGTCCCCGGGCCTGAGCATCCAAGGAGATCACTGGATATATTTTTACAGCCACTAATTTATGAGTTGAGTCAATTATGGGAATGTGGTGTAGAAGCGTTTGATGTTTCTTGTGAGTTAAATTTTCAGATGAGAGCTGTACTAATGTGGACTATTAGTGACTTCCCTGCGTATGGAATGTTGTCTGGATGGACGACACACGACAGGCTCGCATGCCCAACGTGTCAAGATAGTACCGAAGCATTCCAGCTGAAACATGGCAGCAAAACTTCATGGTTTGATTGCCATAGGCGGTTTCTCCCTATGTATCATCCATACCGAAAAAGCACAACAATGTTTACTAAAAACAAGAAAGTGATGTACGGCCCTCCTGCAGAACCAGATGGTCCTTTGATATTAATTCAACAACGAGATTTTGGTGCAGAAAAATCTAAGGATTGTGGGGGAAATGGTCATTGCCCTGTTGATGGCGTAGGAGAGTATCACAACTGGCACAAGAAGAGTATATTTTGGGATTTGCCGTATTGGAAAACCCATCAACTACGTCATTGTCTAGACGTTATGCACATTGAAAAAATGTGTTTGAGAATACGATCAATACCATCTTGAATGTGCAGGGGAAAACAAAGGATAATCTGAAATCTAGATTAGACTTACCAGAAATATGTGAGAGAAGCGCACTTCATATACGAGGGAACAATAGAGTTGGTCATGTTCCCATATTCCGTTTGGGTGCTGGAAAAAAGGTATGAATGTTGTTTAATTTGTTAATTACTTAACTTAATTTTTTGAATTTAACATACGGCGATATTAATGAAAGGTAGCATTTTTCGATTGGATTAAACACAATGTTAAATTCCCCGACGGATACGCATCAAATCTGCGTAACTGTGTTGATAGCTCTGAGGGAAAATTTATTGGGATGAAAAGTCATGATTGCCATGTGGTTATGCAACGCTTGTTTCCTTTTGCTTTTGCATATTTGTTACCACGAAATGTACACGAACCGATTGCAGGTAAAGTAATAATCTTAGATTTTTAAATTAGAACTTAAAATTAAAAAAAAAACATATTAGATTCTAATACTATATACGTAGGTATTGGGTCATTTTTCCGTGATTTGTGCTCGCGCACTCTTACGGAAGATGGGATCAAGAACCTCAATGACAAAATTCCAATAATTTTGTGTAATCTTGAAAAGATATTTCCTCCATCCTTCTTTGATGTTATGGAACATCTTCCGATCCATCTTCCACGAGAAGCAGGTTAGTAGAGTGGCACACAGTAAATTTATATTTTGATTTATTTAATCTAACCTGATAGGCGAACCACTACCCATACAGAGCTAGGTGGACCAGTGCAGTATAGATGGATGTATCCATTTGAACGATATATGTTTCATTTGAAAAAAAAGGTAAAAAACATGAGCAGAGTTGAAGGTTCTATTGTTGCACAATGTATCAACGAGGAAACAGCACACTTTTCTTCGATGTATTTTAATCCGGCAGTTCAAACAAAGGTGCGCAGACCACCTCGCCACGATGACGGCGGCGAACGCCCTGCATATCCAGCGTTTGCACCCGAAATATTTTCACAGGTTGGTAGGTTGAGCGGGAAGGCAAAACAAAGGAAACTGAGTAACGCTAAGATCAAACATATGCAAATGTATATTGCGAATAATTGTGTTGAAATCGATGAACTTGAGCGGTATGTTGGAAGCCATATCGCAAGTGGGCTATATCTTTTTTGTTTAAATCACTTACGTAATTAGTTTAAATATTAAATTATAGGATATATATGGCTCAGTTACGAGGGGCTTATCCAGGACATGATGATGAAGAGTTATACGGTATCAAAGATGGAGAGTTCACAGAGTGGTTAAAATTTTATGTAAGTTTTACAAACTTTCATTTAAGTTTTTTACATCTTCGGATAAATGCTATATGACCCAAAGTATTGACTACAGGTTACAAAGTGTTGTTCAGTTGGCCAAAATTTTCCGACATGGTTACAAGAGTTTGTTATGGGACATGTGGCAGTTGCGAATTCATATCCAATGTACTGCACGCGCGGTTATGCTTTCAAAATTCTCCGTGAGGGCAGGAAAAGACCCACTTGTGATTATGGTGTCTCATCGAAGTCTGATGACACAATTTTCTATGGTGTTCTACAAGAGATATTGGAGGTGCGATACCCTGGACTTATGGGATTGAAATGCATTGTTTTCAACTGTGATTGGTATGACCCTACTTTAGGCACCGGGGTTACCATCGATGAGTTTGGTGTGACGTCTATAAATTCGAAACGTAAGCTACAAAAATATGATCCTTTTATACTTGCGTTTCAAGCTGACCAAGTTTGCTATATTTCATACCCACAAGTGTCAACCAGAAGAAATAACTGGATTACGGTTACTTCCATAAACCCACAGGGAAGACTTAATGGATCTTCAGATCATTCTCCAATGCAGCAAGATACTCCTGGTAGAATAGGACCGCTGCGGATTTCCCTTGGTATTGATATCTGTGTCGATGTCTCAGAACATCAAGATGCAACAGTCCACGATGACTCTGATGATTATTGTGGGGAGTTTGGGGATGATTTACCATCAAGGTGTACTGAAAAGTCGTCTGATTATGATTCTGCATCTGAATAATGTTATCCTTAATTTATTAGAGTAATAAAGACTTTATAAATTTTAAAGTATATGGTATGCCAAATATATGTAATTGTGCCTATGTATGAAAATAAAAATATATAGAGTGGTCGGAAACGGTAGGAGACTAGACTGACCGGAACCTACAGGTAAAGACTATGGATTAACATTTGTTGTACGGATTAACATTTGTTTGATCAATTTCAAAATAACCGGGATATATATATATTTATATGTAACAATATATGAAGTATATATATTTACGTACTCTTCTTACCTCAAAATGTAGCTCAACTTAGAACATCAATAATACACTATCTAAAATTCAAACTACCAGAATTGTAAAGAAAAATAACATTGAATAAGATAATGCAAAGGACCCACAATTAGACATATGGTCGAGACTGTGACATGTGCTCTTCACTTACCTTCTCCACCAATCTTATTTAATTGCTTCTTCCTAACAATTTATAAGAAATTCTAAATAAAATATAAAAGAGAAGAGCTAACCGACCGTAACCGACGACTCGAAGCTTAACCGACCGTTACCGACAACTCGAAGCTTAACCGACTGTTACCGACGACTCGAAGCTTAACTGACCGTAACCGACAACTCGGAGGGGGGAAATCTAAGCGCCAAATTGACGTTACGGGAGATCGTGCCCGTGTGTCCGACCGGTTCCGACCAACCCCAACCACCTCCGACATTATATTACCGCACACGAGTCTTCTCCTTCCTTTAGCTTGCATAACTCCGGCGACTTCACCAACCCACGCTTCCACACCGAAATCCATTTGCCATGTAAGTGCTTCTTGAAGCTTTCACCTTTCTTTGAGTTTCTTCTTTCTTTTTGCGGTTACAAGTTTTGGAGTAAATTACAATTTGTTGGAATTAAATTTTGGTTTTGTTGAATGAAATCTTGCTGTGGGAAATTAGATCTTGCTTTGATAAAATCTTGCTCAACAATTTGGTTTAGGCTGTAGATTTGTTCACTTAAATGGAGTTAAACCTCCGAAATTTTGCCTTGCATGCTCGCCGGAGTGATGACCGGCAGTATAACGCACACGCCACTTTTTTTTTTTTCCTAATTTTTTTTTACTAATAATTAGATAAATATAAATATAAAAATTATATTTTCCAACAATTAATATAAATAAATATTAATTAGATAACATAAATAATTAGATAAATATAAAAATTAATAATTATTATTATGCCAATCTAAAATATATGAACAATTAAGACTCCATAAATTTTCCAACAAAAAAAATATTAGGAAAAAAATTTCGATTACACATATATATCAATCGGTTACAAATATAAATTTATTACTATACTACATAATCACTCGTGCATAACGAGTGAATGCTATTTTAATATTTATATATATCTATAATGATTACTGAATGCTATTTTAATAACTTTAATATTGCTCTACACCAAAAAAAACTTTTGGAATTCGTATACAATATATTCATATGCAGGACCAGTTACGGTGACTTTCAGAGACATGTAGTTGGTATACATGTCTTTGACTCGGACCAAACCCAAAGTCCGAGTCCTAGTCCACATTCCAGTCACGATAATCAACAACATGGCTCGGTTGCAAATCTCACGATTGAGCAACTACTTACCACAGAAGGTCGTCGACATATTACAGTACTTGATCCGCACGGAGGTTCGTGGTATGTAATTTTATTGTGTTCTTTTGAATATAAATCTATATTAAAATATTGTCGTCGACATATTACAGTAGTAGACAATTTGTTTTCAGGTTTCGCTACGAAAAAGGTATTAAGAAGTCTATCTTGAAGATGATTCAACATCAACTTCCACATGCGTATCCACGTTACAATGATTTTCCCCGGGAACTGCAGGAGAGTTGGTTCAAATCATTTACGGTAATCTGTTTCAAAAAATTTTAATCTTTTTTACATTTTCACTAATACAAATAATTTTGTTCTAATAAAGTTATTCAAATTTTTTTGTAGCAAGATTTTAATTGGGACGTCGAGTTGAGTCCTCGGGTCAGAGCAGAGTTTGATAAGCAGTGTCGTTCTTCATACAAGAACAATATCCATGAATGGAAACAAGTTAGGAAGGCGGGAAAAAACCACCATCCACGGTGCAACCCCGAACTTTTCCAGCAATTCGTGACGTATTGGGAGAAAGAGGATACCAAAAAAGTGGCAACCAGAAACTCACAAAACAGAAACAGCAACCGGGGCGGATTAGGATTTGCTACCCATAACAACGGCGCCCAAACTTTTGAAGAACGTTCACGTGTTTTGGTTAGTACGTTTTAATTATAACAAGTCCATTATTTTTGAATTGGTAATAACTTTTTGATATATATTTTTAGGCATCTCAACTTGGCGAGGAACCTGATTCCTTCTCATGGAAGATACACATACTAACAAGCTAACTAAGAAGGTAGAAGATAAGAAGGTTCTCGGTGTTCTCGAGACAGTGCGGCGGAAAACAACAGAAATACTTACGCAACGGATTCAAGACTGCGAAGGTAGTTCAACACAACTGACTCGAGAGGAAATCGATCTGCTCGTCATTGAGGTATAAATTAATTTTTAAATTTAATTTTATTCCTTACCAATATTACAATAAATTATTTTTTCTTTTTGCAGTCTACTCCTCGTACTAAAAGGTCGACCTTTCGGACTAGGCAATCTGGTTACTTCCGATGGTGTCCCGTTACGTCTCACCCATAGTTCGTTAACACCGTCAGAACGGGAGCAATTCAATCAGATGCGATTAGAACAAGAGGTGATGGAGTGTCAAGCTGAAGAGAACAACGCCAAAATGCGGGAATTTGAGCGTCAGATGCAGGAATTTGCGAAATTCCGAGAGGATTTTGTGAGTTTCACCTCTTCTCGTAATTAGACATTTTAAGTTTAAATGTATTTGGTATTTCATAATACTACTTTTATTTTATATATTATAATTTTAAAACTTATTTTTCGAATTTTATATTTTCCATTTATATTTTTATATTTTAATTTTAAATATAGAAAATATATTTTTTATTTTATTATTGATTTTTTATTTTTTCCATTTTCTGCGCCGCCGTGGGAAGTGGTCGGAAAATTCCGACAATGGCCGACGGCGGTATTCCGACGTCGTCCGACAGTCCTCTTCCGACGTGTACCGACCGGGTTTTCCGACGTTTACCGACCTCATTTTTCCGACGTTTACCGACCTCATTTTTCCGATGTGTACCAACCTCACTCTTCCGACGTCTTCCGACAATGATTTCCGACAAGATTTTGTTGTCGGAAAATACCTACCGCGGCTGACGGCATTTCAGTTACCGACCATCTCAAACCGAGGACTAGTTTGCCGTCAATTATGGTCGGAATTGTCCATATTCCTACGACTACTGACCGGATTTGGCGTCGGATTCCTCCTTGTTTTCTTGTAGTGATTGTCCAAAAAAATAAATAGGTTTTGTTTAATTCACTATCATATATCGACATTATTAATCAAAATGCTTAAAAGTTTTACAGTTTTTCCTTGGTCGTAAATAAATATATTTGCGGTTAAGAATGTGACGATTGTCAAGCATTGTTCTCAAAACGGAAAATATATTAATTCAATAATTTTAAGGATGAAAAGTGGTTAATTTCTTGAATCTTGGTAACATCTACAAGAACTAGTAGAAAAAGGATGTCTTTATATCTAGTTTTCGATTATAAGTTTACTAAAAACAGACGTATTTGTATATTTAGGAATGAGTTATGTCGTTTATATTATATAAGAAGTTGATTAATAAACTGGTTAATTCTAACTTCATATTAACAAAAAAAACTAGTATAAAGATTTTGAAAAAATCAAATGTAAACGAGAAAAGAAGAAACAGTAAAGATAAAGAACATAGGTTGTTAACAAAACTGTTATGAAAAGAACATGGGTTTTAAAATAGAGCTAGGCTATAAATGTGGTCGATTATTATGAAAAGTTATGCAATAGATAAATTAGGTCAAATCTAATATTAAAAATAATATAAGTATATTACTTTGAACAAATCTTCAGATATGTTACAGAAAAGAGAAAGCAAATATTAAAACATGTCCGTACATATTAGAATATGTATAAATGAAATCTTTATTAATTTTGAGTTTTTATATAAAAAGGTTGTAACGACACCTATTTTATGCTTATTTTTATGTGTAGTTATAAACCATTTATTAATTTTATTCTAAAATTTATAACATGTTTAAAGTGAAAGTATTTCCACTTTAATATATAATATATAGGATATGTATTGCATGATCAAGGATCAAATGAAAGCTATGGAGATTGAGGCAGCCACGTTTAGGTTTTGAATGTAAAATTCTTCTATATTATATCTGAAATGTATTTCTTAGTTCGATCGAAGAGCTAATTAAATCCATGGCCATACCTAACACTCAGGCTTTGCTTCTTCTCTTTGCTGGATCACTTTTTTTCTCACCTGCTTTATGCTACACATAATTCAGAAACTGCACTCGTAAGTATGTATTTGCGATCTATTTTCTTAAGTTTTTTTTTACGTGCGATGTATAATGAAAGAAAAGAGAGAACTTGAGAAAGCTTAAATCTTCGAAACTTGATTTTAATCCATTTGTTTCTTAGTTTTTACAGTATATGCAAAGTATTACAAAACCCTAGCTCACTAATTCACTTAAGACGATAAATGTGTTTTTGGTTGCAATGCTTCAGCTGTGAGTTGTACGATTCAGCTCTGTTGTCCTTGCCTATGCTTTTGCAGAGTTACTCTTATCTTCTCCTGCTGATGACCGTTGTTGATTATTCAAAGTGGGCTAAAGTCTTCTTTTGGCCCATATTTGTTGAAACGAGAAGAGAATTGGGCCTTTCTTGGACCACTTCTCTAATACCTCCCCTTAAACTTGGAGTCAGTGGAACATGAATTCCAAATTTGAACCTTAACGATTCAAAAAAAGCTACAAGTAGTGGTTTTTTAAAGATATCTTCAATCTGGTATTGAGTTGGAATGTGTTTAACAATCAGTGATCCAAGAGCCACACGTTCTCTTACAAAATAGTGGTCAGGTTCAAAGTGCTTTGTGCGGTGATGGAAGGCTGGATTAGCCAATAGATATACTTAAGAAAGATTGTCACAATACAACTCAAAAGTGGAGAGGAGAGGCACTCCAACGTCTTAAAGTAATTGACTTAGCCAAGCAACTTCAGTGATTGTGTCAGAGAGAAATCTATACTCTGCTTTTGTTAAGCTTAGTTGGCTATTTTTGAAGGATCAGAAGATTATATTTGAGCCTAAGAATGTGCGAAATACTCATGTGGATCTTCATTTTATATAGCCTGCCCAATCAGTGTCAGTGTAAGCTCTTAGTGTGAAATTTGTGTCTTTAATAAAGCTGAGACCCATTGTGTAGGTTCCTTTGACATATCGAAGTACTATTTTTAGCAGGTTGAAGTCAGCTGTTGTGAGAAAATGCATCTTTAGGCAAACAAAGTCTACAACGAATTGGGTGTCCGGCCTAGTCAAGGTTAGGTGATGCAATTTCTCTGCTAAGCTACTTGTTGACAAAGGTTCAGTCTTTTGCCTTTGTGTGGTTTCAATCTCTCACAATAACTCTTTGTTTTTGGATCACTCGTGTGTTTGTAAATCAGAAAAGAACATAGACCACAACAAGTTAACGAGTTCACGTTTCCGGTGTGAACACTACATCTCGCTGAGATTAACTCGGAATCCACTAGAAGACTTGGTTACACAAACCCTTGAAGCAACTGTAAACTCACAGCCACTTCCTTACACACACTTGTGTGTGTTTCTCTCTCTAGTCTCTCTTTCTGCTTTCTTACTTGCTTGCTTTTCTTGCTTACAAAAGAGACTCAAGTTAATACATACTTATACAAGAAAAACATATTCCCAATCCCCCTCAACAACTCTCTGCGAATTCCTGCAGAACATGTAGCTTTTTGAGTCTGCAGCTCTGAACCTGCAACAGTTGTACCTTCTGCTGCAGCTGGAGGAGACCAGGAAACACTCTTTTGGGCTGAGGTTAATTACTCCTCTACCCTCCTTTGTCTGGTAAAAAAGTCATGTCATCCCCACATGACCTCTTTAAGCTTTGACTTGAAACCTTCTATCTCTTTTAGAGACTTTTCAACACTTAGGCATATTTAATAAAACCCCACCTTGCCTCAATGTTGCTGTACTGTTTTCTTTTTCTAGACTTTGATTGATTCCATCTCGGACTCCTAATCCTCTGATCAGACACTCGAAACCCTAAGCTTCTTCAATGCACTCAGGAATTTCGAAACTGGTAGGACCTTGGTGAAGATATCTGCTGGATTGTGAACTGTAGATATCTTTGTAACTTTCACCTCTCCTTCTGCAATCATGTCTCCGATAAAGTGGTGCTTTGTTGCGATGTGCTTAGTCCCCTCAAGATGAACTGAGTTCTTGGATAGATCAATCGCACTTTGAGAATCACAAAACACCTAAACTGCGTCTTGTTTGAACCCTAACTCGTTCATAAAACGCTTCAGCCATATGGCTTCTTTTGTTGCTTCTGTTAGGGCCATGTATTCAGCCTCTATTGTAGATAGAGCCACAACATCCTGCAACCTTGACTTCCAGCTAACCACATTACCTCCAACTGTATATGTGTAGCCAGTGATTGATCTTCTGCGATCTAAATCAACAGCATAATCTGAATCAGAGTACCTTTTCACAATGAACTCTCCATCTTTCTTGAACAGCAGCCTGGTGTTTACTGTCCCTTTGATGTACCGAAGAACCCATTTCACAGCTTGTCAATGCTCCTTTAGTGGCTTGCTCATGAACCTGCTTATAACACTCACAAGATAAGCAAGATCAAGCCTTGTTCCAATCATAGAATACATGATACTTCCCACAGCATTATCGTAAGGAACAGATTTCATCATATCAGCTTGTTCCTTTAACTCATGATCCTTTGCAGCTCTCAGTTTAAAATGTGCTCCCAGCAGGGTGAGAACAGCCTTGCACTCATCCATTTTAAACGTTTTGAGAACTTTCTACAGATAACTTTCTTGGGATAGCTCTAGGAGATTAGCTTCTTTGTCCCTTTTTATCTCCATCCCTAAGATCTTCTTTCCATCTCCCAAGTCCTTCATCTCAAACTCAGAGTTTAACCTTTCCTTCAGCTCCTTGATTGTGTCTTTATCCTTGGACATAATTAACATATCATCCATGTAAATAAGTAGATATGTCCTCAGCTCTGTTTCTGTTTCTTTAAAGTACACACAGCTGTCATGTAAACTCCTTGAATACCATGCAACTTTCATGAACGAATCAAACCTTTGAAATCACAACTTTGGGGACTGTTTTAATCCATACAAGGATTTCCTTAGAAGACAAACTTTATTAGCCCCTCCTTCAACCTCATAACTCTCGGGTTGCTCCATATAAATCACTTTGTCCAAAGTTCCATGAAGAAATGCTGTTTTGACATCAAGTTGTTCCAACTCGTAGTCAAACCAAGCAACTGCGGACAACATCAACCTGATGGAAACGTGCTTGACCACCGATGAAAAGATTTCCTCAAAATCGATTCCTTCCTTTTGTTAGTAGCCCTTAGCTACTAACCTTGCTTTGAATCTTGGCTTCTCAACCCCCAGAATTCCTGATTTCCTCTTATACACCCACTTGCGGCCAATAACTCTAACATTATTTGGTCTTGTTGTCATGTCCCAAGTGTGATTTTTCGTATGAGAGTCCATCTCCTCATCCATGCCTTCTAACCACAGCTCGCTGTCAGGATCTTCAAGAGCCTCTTGATAACTTTTTGGTTCCTGTAAGCCTCCATCTTCTGTCATATTATATGCAAAACTTCAGTCACCAGACTCATCAAACCATCTTGGCTGTTTGATGTTTCTCCTTGCTCTGTCCCGAGCTAGCTGAAAATCTGTCAAGTTTTGCACCATGCTTTCACTTTCTGATTCTGAATTAGATCCTTGTTCTGTCTCTTCCACCTGAGTGTTTTTGTCATCAGCAGTACTCTATGTAGCCCCACCTTGAACACAATCCCTTTCTTTTCCAATATGTACCAGCAAAACTGTTACCGCGACTGCTTCATTATGTTGTGATGCTTCTGGTTCTTTACCTTGTTTCTCAAACTCTTTAAACATCACCTCTTCCTTGAAGACCACATCCTTGCTGATCACACACTTCCTGTCATCTAACAGCTAGACCCTGTACCCTTTTACACCTGATGGGTATCCAAGAAACACACCCTTCTTTGCTCTTGGATTCAACTTTCCTTGATCTAAATGGAGATACACAATGCAACAAAAAATCTTCAGTGTGTTGTAGTTTGGTGAACTTCCTATCCACAACTTCTCAAGTATCTGAAAATCAATTGCAGAGGTTGGTGACCTGTTGATAACGAAGAATGCAGTCACTGCTGTCTCTGCCCATAACCTTTTCTCCAAACCGGATTCACTCAACATGCTTCTGACCCTTTCGACTATGGTTATGTTCATTCGTTCTGCAACACCATTTTGCTGAGGTGTGTATGCGCATGTCCTATGTCTGACAACTCCCTCTTGCTTGCAGAAACCATCAAACTCTTGATTACAGAACTCTTGACCATTGTCTGTTCTTAGTGTCTTCACCCTCCTATCTGACTGATTCTCAACCATCTTCTTCCACTCGACGAATGTTCTGAATGCTTCGTCCTTTTTCTTTAGGAAGTAGATCCACACTTTCCTAGTGTAATCATAAATGAAGGTTATGAAGTATTGGCAGTTTCCCAGAGAATTTGTGACTGAAGGAGACCCCCAAAGATCTGAATGTATGTACTCAAGCTTCTGTTGCGTCACATGTTTGGCTGAACCAAAACTAACTCTCTTTGTTTTTCCATACACACAATCTTCACAAAACTCTACACCTATCATCTTCTCAGCTTGGAAACAACCTTTCTTAGCCAACATCTCCATTCTACTTCGATTAAGATGACACAGCCTGCTGTGTCAAAGCTTACTCTCATCTTTGGCACTTGCTGTGAAGTTTGTTTTTCCTATCAACACTGTTCCCTGCAATATATAAAGAGTGTTTTTTCTTTTACCCTTCATCAGTGTACTGCAGCCTCTGTTAATCTTAAGGCTCCCATCCTTTGAGTGAAACCAGCACCCTGAATCCTCTAGCGTTCCCATAGAGATCAGGTTCCTAGACATTTGAGGAACATACCTAACGTTGGTAAGCAACAATGTGGTGTTATTATCATTCTTGATCCTTATGCTTCCAAGTCCTTTTACTTCTGAGTGTGTTTCATTAGCCATCCTCACTCTTCCAGTCCTTGTTTCATCCAGATCAATGAACCATTGTTTCTTTGGAGTCATGTGAAATGAACACCTTGTATCCATGACCCATTGGTTCTCGATCTGATCTCTTTCACTGCTCAACACCTCTGAAACTGTGAAAGTTGCTACATCACGAGCCTGTTCTTTACTTCCATATGTAGCACTGCTTCTTGTAATGTCCCTCTTTGCCACAAATCCAACAAAATTTCTTGTCTCTGGATTTTGTTCTGCCCTAGCTCTTGTTTCTTCCCACACTCTTATCTCTTCTCTGAGATATGCCTCTCTCTTGAACAAACAGACCTTCTGAGCTGCTTTTAACTTGTTTACCATTAGCACCCAGCTCCAGTTTCTTAGATCTGATTGCTCCTGTTATTTCTTCAAGAGCAAAAGTGTACAATATTGTAAAGTCTCCTTGAGCTAATCAAACGGTTTAGGTAAAGACATGAGTAACACAATAGCTTGATCCTCGTCTGGAACTGAGACTGTAACATTCTCTAGATCTGATATGAGCTTGAAGAAATCATTAACATTCTCCTCTATCGACATACTCTCCAACATCTTGTAACCATAGAGTATTTGCTT
>JAKUCM010009095.1:0-21901 GCA_023374145.1 Lepidium sativum | reverse complement strand
CTATGGCAAGTTTGGCGACTGGGGAAAACGTATCTACAAAATCAAGTCCCTCATTCTGTGTATAACCCTTAACCACAAGACGAGTTTTGTACCTCTCTAAACTACCATTTGCATTCAATTTCACCTTTTATACCGATTTACAGCCAACTGGATGTTTACCTGATGGTAAAGAACATATCTTCCAAGTACAATTATCTTCAAGAGCTTGTAATTCAGTATCCATAGCAGTGTACCATTCTTTTATTGTTTTAGAAAGAACCTGTGAAGGAGATTTGTTGATGAGAAACACATCAGTGAGGACATAATCTCCCCAGAAGGATAAAGGCACTTGAGATTGAAAGAGAAAAGATCTACATGCGCCTGCCTCCTAGTTATTTACCAAAGCAGGGGGAATTTATTCCTCCTAATGCAGTCATAGATTAAACAAGTCACTTTATGGTCTCAAGCAATCGAAGATAGTGATAACTAATGTTCGTCGCAGTAATCGTCGATCGTTGAGATCTACACGTGCTGGAAGCTTGAGCTCAGTTCCTGAACCTCAGGATTCTCTCCCCCGTGTTGATGAATCCCGATAGTACGCACTCACAGTTGTTTCTTCATAACGCCGATCATCCAGTGATGTTAATCGTCTCCGTGGAGTTGGATGGATCGAACTATAATCAGTGAAGTTCTGCGATGAAGATAGCTCTTGATGCGAAAAATAAAAATGCATTCATCGATGGGACTTTACCTCGTCGTGAAGAAGGTAACAATCTCTCACGAATCTGGTCTTGATGCAACAGTATGGTCAAATCCTGGTTGTTGAACTCAATTTTTAAGCAAATGTATGGTAGTATACTGTATTTTGATGATGCTACTGAGATCTGGAATGATATGCACAATCGATTTCACATGACGAACTTACCATGAACATTTCAGCTCATTTAATAGATACATGATCTGTGTCAGGGTTCCATGGATCTTTCTGGTTATTATACACATTTGAAGACTCTATGGAACAATCTTGATGTTGCTGAAGTAAGTGAACCATGTGCATGTTGTGGTGTGTATAGCTGCAAAATTTAAGATTGAAAGAGGTATAATCATAAAATTTTTGGCTCGATTGAATGAGAAATATTCCATCATTCGAGGTCAAATAATTATAAAGAAACCATTGCCTAGTCTAGCAGAAATCTACAATATGTTAGATCAAGATGATAGTCAAAGGCAATTTAGCACAATTACTGCTCCTTCTGTCTTCCATGTTAAAGATACTAGTGAGAAACTCACTGTGCATGCAGTTCAAAATGGACATCAGAAGAAGAAACCAATTTGTTCTCACTATGGATATTCAGGACATGTTGTTGATAAATGTTGTAAACTACATGGTTATCCTGTCGGCTACAAGAAAGGAAAAGGATCAAATTCTCAATCTGGAAACTCATCTGTTGCTGCACAAGTGTCTGCTACTACGGAAAAATCTTCTACAAGTTTTGATAGACTTGTTGAAAATCTGAACAAGGATCAACTACAAAGCTTCATTGCTTATTTCAACTCTCAGCTTCAGAATCACTCCACTGGAACTATCTCCTCAGACACAGACCAATCTAGTATATCTTTCTTTAAAACCATATACAGTTTCATTGGCATTTTGGCTGCTACTGAATGTGTTACTAAAGTGAAAACTTAGATTATTGATTATGGTGCAACGCACCATGTCTCTTATACAAAAGATTCTCTTGTGGATCTTGATATATCTGTGAGACACTATGTCAACGCACCATTGGCGTGACGCTTCTTGAGACCATAAAGTGACTTCTTTAATCTACATACCACATTAGGAAGAAGTGATTCCCCTTGTTTGGTGAATAACTAGGAGGCATATGCATGTAGATCTCTTCCCTCAAGTCCCCATTAAAGAAAGCGTTTGAGATATCAAGCTGTGTAAGAGACTAACTTTTAGCAGGTGTCACTGCAATTAAAAGTTTCACTATGGCAAGTTTGGCGACTGGGGAAAACGTATCTACAAAATCAAGTCCCTCATTCTGTGTATAACCCTTAACCACAAGACGAGTTTTGTACCTCTCTAAACTAACCATTTGCATTCAATTTCACCTTTTATACCGATTTACAGCCAACTGGATGTTTACCTGATGGTAAAGAACATATCTTCCAAGTACAATTATCTTCAAGAGCTTGTAATTCAGTATCCATAGCAGTGTACCATTCTTTTATTGTTTTAGAAAGAACCTGTGAAGGAGATTTGTTGATGAGAAACACATCAGTGAGGACATAATCTCCCCAGAAGGATAAAGGCACTTGAGATTGAAAGAGAAAAGATCTACATGCGCCTGCCTCCTAGTTATTTACCAAAGCAGGGGGAATTTATTCCTCCTAATGCAGTCATAGATTAAACAAGTCACTTTATGGTCTCAAGCAATCGAAGATAGTGATAACTAATGTTCGTCGCAGTAATCGTCGATCGTTGAGATCTACACGTGCTGGAAGCTTGAGCTCAGTTCCTGAACCTCAGGATTCTCTCCCCCGTGTTGATGAATCCCGATAGTACGCACTCACAGTTGTTTCTTCATAACGCCGATCATCCAGTGATGTTAATCGTCTCCGTGGAGTTGGATGGATCGAACTATAATCAGTGAAGTTCTGCGATGAAGATAGCTCTTGATGCGAAAAATAAAAATGCATTCATCGATGGGACTTTACCTCGTCGTGAAGAAGGTAACAATCTCTCACGAATCTGGTCTTGATGCAACAGTATGGTCAAATCCTGGTTGTTGAACTCAATTTTTAAGCAAATGTATGGTAGTATACTGTATTTTGATGATGCTACTGAGATCTGGAATGATATGCACAATCGATTTCACATGACGAACTTACCATGAACATTTCAGCTCATTTAATAGATACATGATCTGTGTCAGGGTTCCATGGATCTTTCTGGTTATTATACACATTTGAAGACTCTATGGAACAATCTTGATGTTGCTGAAGTAAGTGAACCATGTGCATGTTGTGGTGTGTATAGCTGCAAAATTTAAGATTGAAAGAGGTATAATCATAAAATTTTTGGCTCGATTGAATGAGAAATATTCCATCATTCGAGGTCAAATAATTATAAAGAAACCATTGCCTAGTCTAGCAGAAATCTACAATATGTTAGATCAAGATGATAGTCAAAGGCAATTTAGCACAATTACTGCTCCTTCTGTCTTCCATGTTAAAGATACTAGTGAGAAACTCACTGTGCATGCAGTTCAAAATGGACATCAGAAGAAGAAACCAATTTGTTCTCACTATGGATATTCAGGACATGTTGTTGATAAATGTTGTAAACTACATGGTTATCCTGTCGGCTACAAGAAAGGAAAAGGATCAAATTCTCAATCTGGAAACTCATCTGTTGCTGCACAAGTGTCTGCTACTACGGAAAAATCTTCTACAAGTTTTGATAGACTTGTTGAAAATCTGAACAAGGATCAACTACAAAGCTTCATTGCTTATTTCAACTCTCAGCTTCAGAATCACTCCACTGGAACTATCTCCTCAGACACAGACCAATCTAGTATATCTTTCTTTAAAACCATATACAGTTTCATTGGCATTTTGGCTGCTACTGAATGTGTTACTAAAGTGAAAACTTAGATTATTGATTATGGTGCAACGCACCATGTCTCTTATACAAAAGATTCTCTTGTGGATCTTGATATATCTGTGAGACACTATGTCAACGCACCATTGGCGTGACGCTTCTTGAGACCATAAAGTGACTTCTTTAATCTACATACCACATTAGGAAGAAGTGATTCCCCTTGTTTGGTGAATAACTAGGAGGCATATGCATGTAGATCTCTTCCCTCAAGTCCCCATTAAAGAAAGCGTTTGAGATATCAAGCTGTGTAAGAGACTAACTTTTAGCAGGTGTCACTGCAATTAAAAGTTTCACTATGGCAAGTTTGGCGACTGGGGAAAACGTATCTACAAAATCAAGTCCCTCATTCTGTGTATAACCCTTAACCACAAGACGAGTTTTGTACCTCTCTAAACTACCATTTGCATTCAATTTCACCTTTTATACCGATTTACAGCCAACTGGATGTTTACCTGATGGTAAAGAACATATCTTCCAAGTACAATTATCTTCAAGAGCTTGTAATTCAGTATCCATAGCAGTGTACCATTCTTTTATTGTTTTAGAAAGAACCTGTGAAGGAGATTTGTTGATGAGAAACACATCAGTGAGGACATAATCTCCCCAGAAGGATAAAGGCACTTGAGATTGAAAGAGAAAAGATCTACATGCGCCTGCCTCCTAGTTATTTACCAAAGCAGGGGGAATTTATTCCTCCTAATGCAGTCATAGATTAAACAAGTCACTTTATGGTCTCAAGCAATCGAAGATAGTGATAACTAATGTTCGTCGCAGTAATCGTCGATCGTTGAGATCTACACGTGCTGGAAGCTTGAGCTCAGTTCCTGAACCTCAGGATTCTCTCCCCCGTGTTGATGAATCCCGATAGTACGCACTCACAGTTGTTTCTTCATAACGCCGATCATCCAGTGATGTTAATCGTCTCCGTGGAGTTGGATGGATCGAACTATAATTAGTGAAGTTCTGCGATGAAGATAGCTCTTGATGCGAAAAATAAAAATGCATTCATCGATGGGACTTTACCTCGTCGTGAAGAAGGTAACAATCTCTCACGAATCTGGTCTTGATGCAACAGTATGGTCAAATCCTGGTTGTTGAACTCAATTTTTAAGCAAATGTATGGTAGTATACTGTATTTTGATGATGCTACTGAGATCTGGAATGATATGCACAATCGATTTCACATGACGAACTTACCATGAACATTTCAGCTCATTTAATAGATACATGATCTGTGTCAGGGTTCCATGGATCTTTCTGGTTATTATACACATTTGAAGACTCTATGGAACAATCTTGATGTTGCTGAAGTAAGTGAACCATGTGCATGCTGTGGTGTGTATAGCTGCAAAATTTAAGATTGAAAGAGGTATAATCATAAAAATTTTGGCTCGATTGAATGAGAAATATTCCATTATTCGAGGTCAAATAATTATAAAGAAACCATTGCCTAGTCTAGCAGAAATCTACAATATGTTAGATCAAGATGATAGTCAAAGGCAATTTAGCACAATTACTGCTCCTTCTGTCTTCCATGTTAAAGATACTAGTGAGAAACTCACTGTGCATGCAGTTCAAAATGGACATCAGAAGAAGAAACCAATTTGTTCTCACTATGGATATTCAGGACATGTTGTTGATAAATGTTGTAAACTACATGGTTATCCTGTCGGCTACAAGAAAGGAAAAGGATCAAATTCTCAATCTGGAAACTCATCTGTTGCTGCACAAGTGTCTGCTACTACGGAAAAATCTTCTACAAGTTTTGATAGACTTGTTGAAAATCTGAACAAGGATCAACTACAAAGCTTCATTGCTTATTTCAACTCTCAGCTTTAGAATCACTCCACTGGAACTATCTCCTCAGACACAGACCAATCTAGTATATCTTTCTTTAAAACCATATACAGTTTCATTGGCATTTTGGCTGCTACTGAATGTGTTACTAAAGTGAAAACTTAGATTATTGATTATGGTGCAACGCACCATGTCTCTTATACAAAAGATTCTCTTGTGGATCTTGATATATCTGTGAGACACTATGTCAATGCACCATTGGCGTGACGCTTCTTGAGACCATAAAGTGACTTCTTTAATCTACATACCACATTAGGAAGAAGTGATTCCCCTTGTTTGGTGAATAACTAGGAGGCATATGCATGTAGATCTCTTCCCTCAAGTCCCCATTAAAGAAAGCGTTTGAGATATCAAGCTGTGTAAGAGACTAACTTTTAGCAGGTGTCACTGCAATTAAAAGTTTCACTATGGCAAGTTTGGCGACTGGGGAAAACGTATCTACAAAATCAAGTCCCTCCTTCTGTGTATAACCCTTAACCACAAGACGAGTTTTGTACCTCTCTAAACTACCATTTGCATTCAATTTCACCTTATATACCGATTTACAGCCAACTGGATGTTTACCTGATGGTAAAGAACATATCTTCCAAGTACAATTATCTTCAAGAGCTTGTAATTCAGTATCCATAGCAGTGTACCATTCTTTTATTGTTTTAGAAAGAACCTGTGAAGGAGATTTGTTGATGAGAAACACATCAGTGAGGACATAATCTCCTCAGAAGGATAAAGGCACTTGAGATTGAAAGAGAAAAGATCTACATGCGCCTGCCTCCTAGTTATTTACCAAAGCAGGGGGAATTTATTCCTCCTAATGCAGTCATA
Organism: Lepidium sativum; assembly: GCA_023374145.1. Taxonomy (NCBI): domain Eukaryota; kingdom Viridiplantae; phylum Streptophyta; class Magnoliopsida; order Brassicales; family Brassicaceae; genus Lepidium; species Lepidium sativum. The sequence goes on along the minus strand of JAKUCM010009095.1, from coordinate 15,576 downwards.
GATTAAACAAGTCACTTTATGGTCTCAAGCAAGCGTCACACCAATGGTTTCTGAAATTTTCAGCTTCCTTGACACAGTTGGGATTTCGAAAATCATTAGGTGATCATACATTGTTTATTAAACATGTTGGTGACGTTTATATGACTGTGTTGGTATATGCCGATGACATAATCATAGCTCGTAGCTGTGATCATGCCACAACCTTGCTGAAGGTTGCGTTGCATTGTACTTTCAAATTACGTGATTTAGGTCCTCTTAAGTATTTTCTTGGGCTTGAGGTGGCACACAACTCTACTGGGATTGCTCTTTGTCAACGGAAATATGTTCTTGAGCTCCTAAACGAGACTGGTTTACTCGGATGCAAAGCATCCTCTGTTCTTATAGAGCCAAATTTGAAACTCTCCAAAGATGATGGCGTTCTGCTTACGGATGTCGAACAATATAGAAGATTGGTTGGTAAATTGATGTATCTCACTTTTACCAGGCCTGATATCACCTATGATGTTCACAAGCTATGTCAGTTAACATCTTCTCCTCATCTGCCTCATTTACATGTTGTTCATTGCGTCATCCAATATTTGAAATGAACAATTGGACAAGGTCTTTTCTACTCTGCTACTACAGACTTAAAGCTCTCTAGTTTTGCAGACTCAGATTGGGCTTCTTATCCTGACACCCAACGCTCTACTTCTGGATATTGCATGTTTGTTGGCACTTCCTTGGTCTCTTGGAAATTAATGAAAGAAAGCGTTGTTTTTCTGTCTTCTGCAGAGATGGAGTATCGCTCCATGTCACTTGCTGTTCGTGAGATGTTATAGCTCCGACACCTTCTGCTTGATTTTTGGGTACCTCTATCTGAAGCTTCAGTGTTGTATTGTGATAATACGGCTGCAATTCACATCGCTAACAATCCGGTTTTTCATGAGTGGACAAAACACATCGAGCTTTACTGTCATCACATTCGTGAGCATATCGAATCATGTCTTGTTCAGACTCTTCATGTGAAATTAGAGCATCAGCTGGCTGATGTCTTCACCAAGTCATTGTTCCCAACTCAATTCAAGAAGTTACTATGCAAGATGGATCTCATTAACATTTTTGCTCCTTCTTGAGGGGGAATATTGGTTATGACACTAAATTAATTTTGGTTCATGTACATAACCATAACCGGTTAAGTGTATATATATGTGTGGTAAATCATATTTCTGTTACAATAATTTTTTCTCTTGACGAATAAAGATTCTTCTTCTTCATCCTCTCTTCTTCTACCATTGCAGTTTCACATCAAGTTCTCTTCTTAATTCTGCTCTTCTTGTTAACAAATATACTTGCAAAGCTTTTAATCAAATGGTATATTTTGTACCATGTTCTTGTAACGTTAAAGTTTGTAGCATAGGACTCGACTTCTTTGTTATGATGAACTAGAGAAAATCGAAGATTATACCGTCAAGATTAGGACATAGCGATTAGGTTTGATACTAACTATGTTTTAGTTCACCAATCCCAAAGCTTTGAACATTAAGCAGCTGTAGACCAACATTATCCATAGTTTCTTGTTTTGAGTTTCTTATTAATAAAATACTAATATTTTAATATAATATATAAATAAACCAATAAGAATGATCTACATGTTAAGAAACCTATGGAAAAGTTTCTTATTTAAGAAACTCATCTTCTTCTCTCACCTCCATTATCATTATTTTTAATTTTTTATTCCTTAGAAACTCATATAGAAACCATCAATAATGGTGCTCTTAGAGCAACATTATCGGTTTAAAAATATGTTGGGTTTCTATATCTTAAAATAATAATACTTTTTTGTCATAGTTTAATTTTTATTTAAATTTTATTTTTAAATACATATCCAATGTTGACAAATGTAAGAAATCCAATTCTAAAGTTTCTAATATAAGAAACATCCTTGTTTTTCACCCACTTTTTTTTTACTTTTCAGAACTTTTATATTTTTATATTATTAAGAAACTTTCAAAAACCTTGCGATAATGATGGTCTTGGACCACCTTCATCGGTCAATCTATATTTAGAATATCTAAACTAATAAAATATTATTAGTTTTGTAAATTTTTTTTATTTATTTAGATTTTATTTATTTTGTTGAATCAAATAAGAAAACTAGGTAAGATCTGTTTCTTATTTGACAAAATACTTTTAGAGCCTTTTATTTTCTCTTTCTTCATTTTTATTCTTTTTTATTTTTTTAATCTTAAAAACCTTGCTTAAAGTTTACCAACGGAGTTGATCACTTCAGATTTATGGTCCTCATGATAAGATCTTTTGTTCCTTCTTCGACGCGTGTTTCCGTTGAAATCAGTAAGGGACAAATGATAAATTAGGCAACTAACTCCCTTTTAACTGTTTTTATTATACTTATAATAAAATACTCTTAAGTTTGATACTTCATTTGTGCTTTTTATGTGTTAGGAAAGAGTTAGTGACAGATACTATTGACTTACTATTGATTATATATAAGAGAATAGGAATGTCAAATGTATATATGTATAAAAGTGAAAACATGATTTTAAAATAAATTCATTGATTACAAAGTTTATCACAGATTTTTTATATAATGCTAGTCGTAGACAGAAAGTAAAGCAATAGAGGGAATAATTGTACCCTCTACATCTATAACAATATAAAAATAAGACTTAAAAACAAAAAGCAAAAATAAAAATACGTTATAAAATAACATTTTTTATAAATCATATATGATCTTGTTATCCTAACGATCTACTGTGATTGGGATGCTTCAAATTTTTGTTCTGTATAAGCTGGTACATCAATTCTGTATCTTGTTTGAATCTGAAACTTATTTTCAATATCCATTTATTTCTCCGCAATCATATGAGTAAAGATGTGAAATATTGGTGTAATTATTATGACTTTTTTTTGTCAACCCAAGTTTTGATGTGCATGATTATAACAAATTACGGGGATCTTATTAATTTGAGGATTTTGAGTGTTTTTAACGTAATTATTTTCTGATAACTTTTTAAATATATTGAAAATAGTGGGATTTTGTTTACTAAAAAGTAAATACCATTAAAATCAGCCGACCAAAAAAAAGCCCATTCAAAACAAAGTAAAAAAGGTTATTAATGTATTTCAAATACATCAAACAAGAAATGTTTAATCCATATTTCAATGTAATTTAATGTACTACTTTCCATATACATACTTGAATAGTACTCTCTTTATTTCTGTTATTTAAATTTTTCACATAAATTAAAATACAATGCTAAAAACCTTATATACCTCTAATTATTATGGGTAATAATTAATTCGATTACATATTATTAATTTTGATTGGAGAGATTAACATTGAAATTATTTGTAAAAAGTTGAACTGAAAATTTAAAATGACACTCTTTGTGAAATTACATTTTGCTGCTAAATTGATACTTTCTAAGAAACAAAGGATGTATGTCTTTAGATTTCTAAGAAATAGGTTTAGGTTATATTACAAAAATCAATAATACCTGCTAACTAATTACAATAATAGAAATCCACCTGCTAAAATCCTTTTTACTCGATTTACGTCATTATAATTGAGAGAGATCAAATTTCTGATACTAAAATCATTATAATTGAGAGATCAAATTTCTGATAGCAAAATCATTACTTAGGTTATTTGAACCATTAAACTAAGAAGTGCATGACAACTTAGACTACATACATAATCTTTTAGTAACTCTTTGTTAATTTTCTGAATTTGTTTTGTTTTTTGTTAACGCATGAAATTTGAATCGAGATCCAACTAATATCCAGAAAGATAATATAGATGACTAGCTTAACCCCGAGTATTTTAAAAAGCCCAAAGATATGATTCATCTTTGTTTGACCAAATAGCAACAACTTAATTTTTAGCGGAAGTCAAATTCATGATAGGTTTACGCTTTGGATCCCAAATTAGCTTCTGAATTGTTTTTTTTTTTGTTTTTTAATTTGATCTATCGATTTACAAAATTGACTTTCAAGTTGATCTTTGCAAGTAAAAAACATAAAAATTGAGTTTTTTAAATTACTCAATCATGAAAACTATTTTTTTGTCATCGACAAACTATATTGGGACACAACTGGCCGAGCCAATAACCAAATTCCTACATAATATAGGCAGAGAGACTCGATTTTAGATTATACGAATACGCTACTTTAAATGAATTTACCACCTGCCAATATGCTAAATGTCATTTGCTTATGAAAACCATTTAAAATTCGAGTTTTTACATAATTTCAAACACAACCAATACACGACTTATACTCTAGTTTTTTTTTCTTACTTATCTTTCGCACGTGTTTGGTGGAGTAAATGTTACAGCCTAACCACAAATTGCTATATATTGTCAATATTGAGCGAAATTTGTTTTTCTTTCAAATAATTTTATCTTTTCTTTTGGTAAAGAAAACTTTGTATCTTCTTAAAACTAAATGAAACAAATTTTATGAATGATTAGGAACAATAAAAAGTATCTAGATACAAAATTAGGCTTCAACTTCAAGATACTAAAAATCTATAGTATAATCTGGAATGAAATCAAATGTCTGTCAACGAAGAAAAAGGTTAATCTTAGAAGCAAAGCTAGAACGTGATTTGGTGATTTTCCAACAAGTTACCTTATTTTAACCATATGGACCTCATACGATTGATGGGCGTTCGTTTTTCTAAGGCAATATTTCCTAAAAAGTATTTTAATAATTGAACCTTTTTTATTTATCTTAATAAAAAAATTGCTTAAAATATAATTAATATACTCAACTTGCTCTTTATTAGCTAACCTTTGGTCGACTTTATGCTTTATGAATGGACTCACCAAACCGATTAATAGTACTAAATATTTATTTCTGCAGCAGCAAAAAAATTATGCTATCAAGAAAGTAAAATTAATTTGTAGATTAGTTACCACCAACCCTGGTTACGTCCCTTCACAAAATCTTAAGAAATTATTTTCAATCTAGTTCTACATTATTATATATAAAATTACAACTTATAAACAACCCAATTACCTATGTCCTCAAGACTTTTAAATTTCTTTTTCTAATCCAAACAAACTCTCTTAATCAAAACCAAAGTGAAAAATACTTCTATATAAATGGGTTCAAGCCTTCTTCATTTTGCACAACTCATTACTCACTAGTCTCTAGATAGCTAACAATGGCATTTCTAGTAGAGAAACAACTCTTTAAAGCTTTCTTCTCATTCTTCTTATTAGTTCTTCTTTTCTCTGATAATGTTGCTTCGTTCCGCAAAACATTAGATCCAAAGAAACCTTGCAAACATTTCTCGTTCTACTTCCATGACATCCTCTACGATGGTGACAATGTAGCAAACGCAACTTCAGCCGCCATTGTTAGCCCTCCAGGACTTGGAAACTTCAAGTTCGGTAAGTTTGTGATCTTTGACGGTCCCATAACAATGGACAAGAACTATCTCTCGGAACCGGTGGCTCGAGCACAAGGCTTCTATTTCTATGACATGAAGACGGATTACAATTCATGGTTTAGTTATACTTTGGTGTTTAACTCGACGCAACACAAAGGAACATTGAACATTATGGGTGCAGATTTGATGATGGAGGCTTCTAGAGATCTGTCTGTCGTTGGTGGGACTGGTGACTTCTTCATGGCTCGAGGGATTGCTACCTTTGTGACAGATATATTTCAAGGGGCTAAGTATTTCCGTGTTAAGATGGACATTAAGCTCTATGAATGTTACTAAAACTAATTATATATGTTTTGTTTGGAAATTGTGTGTTAACACAGAGATCATAAGTACTTGTTTTTGTTTTGTTTTATTTTATTTTGGTACTATTTTGTTTATTGTCTTATTGATTTGTGATTGATAATATCCGTATTGGTGTAAGCCATAAAGTATTAATATAATATTTGATTTTTTGTTACGATGTCATATAAATGACAAGTTTAATTATTGATAAGATTTAATTTATAATCTAAATAATATAAATGGAGTTAGAGTGAGATTCGAATTCAGTGTCAAATTAGATCAATGATAAACTAAATTAGCCATTTGCTATTTGGCAAAGTAAATAGTTATTTTATATAATTAAGCTAATCATTTCTATAAAGAATATTGTTTTGCAAAATTTACAATGATTACACCAAGTAAGCATTTAATCCTGTGAGAAATTAGTAAAGGTCCTAAAGCGTTAACATAGAGGATTGTAACTCTCATCTATGTTTCTTCATTGGGCCCCAAGTTTTTGTTGGCCCGTTTTTATTAGGCCGATCCAAGAGTGAACAATATAATGATGTATTAAAACATAAAAGATCCATCCGGAAATACCAGAAAAAAGTCTCGCTCCGTCAGTCCGAACCATGTTTATTGTTGCCGAAGTCGTTTTCAACTATTTTCTATTTCGGTTGAATTCATGTACTAATCCGACTTTTTATTTATTTATTCTTCTCCTTTTGGACAGCGATTGTTTAAATTATTCGATCATCTCCAACCAAACCGAATTCAACCACCGAGATATGTCGACTGATTTAATGGAGTCACTAAATTTTGTTTGGTTAAGTGGGTAGATTTCACGGTCATGTTGAGTGGGGATATTAACATTTCTATAATATCAAGATATGTAAAAGCTTAACAATGTTGGATAATTCCTTAGTTTAGGATTTAAGTTATCTTTAGATAAAAGTTATTTACTAGAGATAACACCAAATTCGTTTAGGATTAGATTCATGTAATTTCTATTAGATTAGGGAGATTAGTCTAGTCTATAAATAATAGTCTTGGGGAGAGTTGTTCCTTAAGATTGTGAAAGTATTTTGGTTAAGTTTGAGCAAGTTTCTTAATCAATAAAGAAGAGCAAGTTCTTTAAAAGTCTTTTGGAAATCTCGCTTTTAATTGGTATCAGAGCTTGAGTCAAAGATCCGATCAAGCAAAGATAAATCGCACGCAGCCAAGGATGGGAGACGTGATCCAACAAACACCACGAAAGGACCCTGGAGTTCCATCGATCCAGTTTCCTATGTTATCATCAACAAACTACACAGTTTGGGCAATGAGAATGAAGATTACACTTCGAGTTAGTGAAGTATGGGAAACAATTGAACCATACGGACGTAAAGAAGAATGTCACAACCATAGCTCTCTTGTTTCAATCTATTTTCGAAGAACTCATCTTGCAAATCGGAGATCAAGATACGGCTAAAGAGCTTTGGGATGCTATTAAATCACGGTATCAAGGAGCTGATCGTGTGAAGGAAGCAAGGTTACAAACTATATTAGCAGATCTTATTGAAGTGAGTGACGAAGACACGGTTGATGAATTTGCGGAAAAGATTTTCGGAATTGCAGCTCAATCGGCCTCACTTGGAGAATCCTTTAATGAAACAAGACTTGTCAAGAAATTTCTTAATGGATTACCGATGGATAAGTATATTCACATTGTGGCTTCTCTAGAACAAGTCTTAGACCTTAAGACAACAAGGTTTTAAGAGATAATTGGGAGAATCAAGGCTTTTGAAGAAAGAATTAACGCGAAAAACAAACATATAGAAGAGTAAGGAAAACTTATGTTTTCAAACAATGGAAGAGAAGAAAGACGAGGAGGTCGAGGCCGAGGACGTGAAGGTCGAGGGGGGGGGGGGGAGGGGTCGAGGAAGATCAAGTAACCTAGACCAAGAGGAAGATACCAAAAACTATGACAAAAGGGGAAGTAGAGATCGATCCAAAGTGATATGTTGGAGATGTGACAAACCAGGGCATTTTGTTTCAGCATGTCCCGATAGACCTAGAGAGAGTCAAGAAGCAACTCTCAATGAACATCAAGAGAAGGAAGAAGAAATTGAAGAAGAATCCCTTTATGTTCATGAGATTGTGTTCTTGAATGAAGATAAAGATTTTCCTAAAGCTTATGAAACAAGTAAAGAAGGCTCAAAATTGAAAATTTGGTACCTTGACAACGGAGCAAGTAATCACATGACGGGAAACAAAGAATTCTTCTCTAAAATAGATGAAAATGTCAAAGGAAAAGTAAACTTTGGAGATGGGTCATATGTCAATATAGTTGGGAATGAATCTATCACATTTATTGGCAAAACCAAAGAGAGAAAGGTACTCAAAAACATTTATTTTATACCCGAGTTGAAGCATAATATCATAAGTCTTGTACAAGCAACTGAGAATGGATGTGAAGTTAAGATGAAAGGAGATCGACTACACCTTAGAGACTCACGAGAAGACTATTAATTCAAGTGACAAGATCATCAAACCGACTGTACAAAACGTCACTCGAGATCATTACTCTTGGAATTCAAGTCGGAATTATGGAGGTGAATGTTGGATAATTCTTTAATTTAGGCTCCAAATTATCTTTAGATAGGAGTTAGTTACTAGAGATAACACCAAATTCGTTTAAGATTAGATTCATGTAATTTCTATTAGATTAGGGAGATTAGCCTAGTCTATAAATAAGAGTATTGGGGAGAGTTGTTCCTTAAGATTTGTGAAAGTATTTTGGTTAAGTTTTGAGCAAGTTTCTTAATTGAAACAATTAAAATGAAACGTTGATTAGCTTCTTGCAAATTTTGTACTTATGATGAAGATGATCACATCATTTTGAACTAATGTCTATTTCCAAGAACATATAACTAATTAATTTTCCCGCATTTCCAAGAACATATAACTAATTAATTTTCACTTTCTATCAAAATAAAATAAAAAGGTTGTTTTCAAATGTTGAAACGCTTCCCTTTTACTTAATTAGGATTGCATGTGAAATTTTATCATGCATCCTTAAACTATATAGTGTCTGCGAATATATTATATGATCACGATCTCGTTGGTCATCGCGTTCAATGAATATGTATGGGACATGATTATCTTCTAAAGGATGTAATGCCAACTACACACATCAATAACGTGGCCAAAGATTAGCCTACCAATAAAAATATACATAAATATGACCCATTAATCCTCATTAAGTATTCTAAGGTGATAAAGGTAAAGAAGAGAAGATTCTAGCATGATTAAAACAAATAGTAGAAACCAAGCTTTTAACCATAGCATTGACTATATAAACCAAGGCCAGGACAAGAGTTTGTTCATCAACTACAAAAGCAACACAAGAGAAAAAAAAACAAGTGGAGCTTTAAAACAAGAGAGCAAGAGAGAAAATGGCCACATCAGGAACATACGTGACTGAAGTTCCATTGAAAGGATCAGCTGAGAATCATTACAAGAGATGGAAGAGTGAGAACCATGTCTTCCCTGACGCCATTGGTCACCACATCCAAAATGTCAAAGTTCATGAAGGCGAACATGACTCTCATGGCTCTATTAGGAGTTGGAACTACACTTGGGGTACTCTTTTACTTTTAAGATCTCTCTCTACATAGATTTAACACTTTTACACACGATTGTTCTTAGAATATCGCATATCGATTGTGATTGTTGGACAATAGATAAGTAGTTGTCCTTTTAAACTAGATTTTGGGTGCGAGTTAAACTCATACTAATTAATGATTATAGTACATACTAAAACTAGGGGTTTTGGTCGACCAATCTGTTGAAGTTTAGCATTGGAAGTTTATTTACAACTGAAGGAGATTGAACTAATTAATTATGGAAACACATGTATGTGTGTAAAGATGGAAAGCAGGAGATGTTCAAGGAGAGGAGAGAGATAGATGATGAGAATAAGACGTTGACATTAAGAGGAATTGATGGTCATGTCATGGAGGAGCTCAAAGTGTATGATGTCATCTACCAGTTTATTCCAAAATCTGATGATACTTGTGTCTGCAAAATCACTATCATTTGGGAGAAGCGCCACGATGACGCACCAGAGCCAAGCGGCTACATGAAATTCGTCAAGAGCATGGTTGCTGACATGGATAACCACGTCACCAAAGCTTAATCATCATCATCACCATCATTAATCTATCAATTAAGGGATTTTCAATTAATAAAATAAATGGGGTGTTGTGGAGTTTCATTTCAATGTGTAAATCTTTGCTTCTGTAAGATGCTTTCATATGTTATGCTTATAATCATATATCGGGTTCGATATAATGGTTCTTAAAATAATGCTATCTTCTTTATTAATCAACATGTTTCAGTGTTTCTCTTTTACAATTAGTGGTATTAGTTATCGAATATACGTGGACTGATTTGAGTATCTTCAATCCACCTCTACTTTTTACTCTAAATGTTATTTTAGGAGAAAATTTTCTTTAATCCACCTCGTTTTTTTTATTCTAAAATAGAGGAATACTATTTTTTCTTCTATTTTTAGGGGAATGATATTTCTTCTCAATACTAAAAGTGAAAATTTTTTTTGCAAAACAATACTTATAATTTTGCAAGTGATATAAACAACTATTAAAAATATTTAAATGTTATAAAGGATCACTAAATCTAAATATTAATTAGATTTTCAATAATTATTCTTAAACTTCTAAACAGTAAATAATATTTAAATATTAATTAATATTTTAATATTATAAATATTAAAATATTATAAATAATAATTAAATTTTACAGATTAAACAATATAAATAACAAATTAAACTCCAAACATATTAATACTAGTTAGAAATTTATTTTTCTTATTCATTATAAAACAATAAATAATAATGACTAAATAATAAAAGTTTTTTAGTCCAAAAATAATAAGCGGGATAAATGATAAAAATAAAATTTATTTATGAAATATTTTGAAAAATGAAATAAATGAGGTTAATTTGTAGTTTTTAGAAATAAAAAGTGTTAATGATAAATTAAAAACAAAATATATTTTAAAATACTTTTTAGGGTAAAAAATAGAAGAATATATTGGAGCAAAACACATTTTTATTTTAGAGTTCTTCTATTTTAGAATAAAAAATAGAAAAATATATTGGAGATGGTTTTAGTCAAAATTTCTGAATAGCAATTAAATAAATAACGAGTATATATGTATATATCATGGGATCATGATCATTCATTTCATTCAATTTTTGTTTTTTTCCTCTTTTTTATTTAAAATTATATTATATCATATCTCTATTAGATATATCTTTAAAAACTTAAGAAAACATAAATATGTGAACGTGAAAAAGAAAATAGTATATTATATAGTCACATGAATCACACTATATATCTCATTTTCACGTCGATTAGACTGTTATGCCCTTAATTGGGATGGCCAAGTGGCCGAAATATGTACCGCACAAATTAAAAATCATTGCTATAGGAATTTGTTTTTCACAACAGAAAATTTTCATTTTTCTTATCATATTGCAATAAAAAATGCCGAGATATGCTTATTCAAATTTTTTTAATAACTTTCTAATTTAGAATATTTTTTACTGATTTTCAATTTAATCTGATTGTTTTTCATTAAATTGCGAAAATAGATCTCTTTGACCGTCATGCATATAGGGTTGTCACGAGATTTCTTTTGTAATTGCTTTGCTCTAAATTTTTATAATATATATGAATGAAAAATTTGGTTTACAAAAATAATTAATTATTTACCAAATTTTATATTTAAGTTAACATTAAAAAATTTCGGCTTTCTGACAAAATTAAGTTGACAACCATAACTGGGATCTATGTGTACAACAATATATTTTATTATTTTCAATTAATGATGTTACAGTTCCTTGGTCCATGCCATGATGCATATGTTATAAATGAGAAATTATATGCAACTACTCTCTATAGGCATTGTCCGATTGATTATGGCTTCTTACCGAATTCAAAGAAGTTGACCCCACGAATCTGATAAGGCTAATATGTGTCTCACCTTCCTGTGGCTAATCCCTAACAAACTGGGGTCTAGTTTTGACTATTATTAAATAATCGAATGTGTTGGCTATTCAATCATTTGTTAAAGAAGATAGAACTTAATTTATCCATCTACATATATAGACTATCAGGAAAGATGATTAACGTCCCATAAAGATATACCATCCTCAATTATAGTCTTGACCTACCAATTTTGATGTTTTAAATCTTACTTCTGTTCATCATATCTTTTGTTCAAAGTTCAAAAGCTGAATTATATTAAGTAAAAGTTTTCTGGTGATACAATCGGAAACAGTAGATTTGAACTCTTTACCTTACATAGGACATAATTGGTAATGACTTTCTTTGTTCTAGAACACAAAAACTTTTAGAACACTAAAATTAAACCAAGTATTCTTTGGATTTATTTGTGGCTTTTTGTTCTAGAAAACTCATTTTTTATTTATAAAATATTTTTAGTCGTGGAAAGTCAAAACCTTAAAACTAGTATTTATAAATTTTACAAAAAAATTCTATAGAAAAAAAATATACAGCTTAAATCTTAAAACAAAAAACTGCATAGAATCAGAAACGAACATACATGATTAGAAACTTTTAATAGCACATAATGAGATTTTAAAAAAAAAAATAGAGAAGCGTGTAAAACGTGTATATATATCATAAATCACTAAATATAAAATCCCATCAGAATAAACTTTTTTTAACACCAAAATCCTACTTTTAATTAAAAAATAAAAATAAGTCTTGAAATCTTTCATTGTTTTAAATTTAATGTTTTTAACAAATTTAAGTAAATTATATTGTTTCAATTCTCTTCATCAGGGCTAGTGAGTTTCTTGCATGTTCTTGGTTGTCTCTGGCGTGTTCGCCTTTTCTAGTGAGAGTTTATCCACTCATCTTGCTCCTTTTTGTTGTAGCTTCCGTATTTTGGTTTCGTTAGTCTGGTTAAGGTTAGAAAATATTATTAAGCTCATACCCATGAATCTTTGTGGTATCTATTAGTTGAGTTTCACAAGCTCAAGGAAAAAGAAGAAGAATCGAAAACTGTTTTATTCAACTTAACTGTCAAATTACAATACTCTCGTTTATATATACAAGAATAACTTTGGTTAGAGTAAACCAACAAATAAAAAGAGTTAAACCAATTCAATTACATTCATATTCTCCCTCAAGATGGTTCAAAAATCGAAGATAGAGCCATCTTGTCTATTAAATTGCGGAATGTAGTCGGAAAGAGAGGTTTAGTGAACACATCTGCGAGTTGATGAGTAGTTCGAACATGAAGAGTCTTGAAAAGGCCACTCTCAACATGTTCACGAACCATGTAACAATCAAGCTCCAAGTGTTTGGTTCGTTCATGAAAAACAGAGTTGTTAACAATGTGAATCGCGGCAGTTGAGTCACAATAGAGAGCCACCGGTTGATGTTGAAAGACTCGGAGATCATGCAACAGTTTGACAAGCCAAACAATCTCCTTGGTAGCAAAAGACATGACACGAAATTCAAATTCTGTAGAGGAAAGTGATACAGTCGACTGTTTCTTAGATTTCCATGAGATACAATAGCCAGAGGTAGACCGTCAAGTATCAGAGCATGAAGCCCAGTCTGCATCGGTGAAGCCTTTGAGAAGGAGATCAGAAGTGGAAGAATAAAAAAATCCAAGTCCAATTGTTCCCTTCAAATAGGATAAGACTCTGTGAGCTGCTTTGAGGTGTGAATGACGCGGTGAACTTGAGAATTGGCAAAGTTTATGAACTGCATACGTAATATCAGGTCGAGTAATGGTAAGATACATCAGCTTTCCAACAAGCCAACGATAAGATTATGGATCTGCAAGAACTGGTTCATCTCCATGTTGATGAAGCTTCAAATTAGGTTCCATTGGAACAAAAGCAGGCTTGCATCCAAGTAATCCAGCATCATTTAAGAGCTCTAATGTGTACTTGCATTGACAGAGTGCAATACCAGAATGAGAACGAGCAATCTCAAGACCAAGAAAGTACCTCAAAGATCCGAGATCATGAAGCTTGAATACACGCTGCAGAGCCGTTTCAGTTGTTCTGGGTCAGATACATTGTTGCTTGTGATGATAATATCATCAACGTATACCAAAACAGCCATAAACCGACCATTAGTCTCTCTTGTGAATAAGGTGTGATCAGCATGAGATTTCTGAAAACCAAGAACTTGAAGAGTTGAGCTAAACTTCAAAAACCATTGACGGGAAGCTTGTTTCAAGCCATAGAGAGATTTGCGGAGTTTACAAACTGGATTCTCAGGGAGAATTTCCCCCTCACTTGATGTATATCTTTGAGGAAGAGACATATATATTTCTTCATCAAGATCACCATTGAGGATTGCATTTGAGATGTCTAGCTGATCTAAAGTCCAATTGTTGGCAGCTGCAACAGCTAGTAAGACTTTGACTGTTGTCATTTTGGGAACTAGGGAAAAAGTTTCAACATAATCTATGCCCTCATTTTTTGTATATCCTTTAACAACTAATCGTGCTTTATAATGTTCTAAAGAACCATCAGAGTTCAGTTTTACCTTATAAACCCACTTACATCCTATCGGTTTCTTGTCAGGTGGCAGAGAACAAATGTCCCATGTGTGAGTACTCTCCAGAGCATGAAGCTCAGTATTCATAGCTGCAAGCCAATCAGGGGATTTCTTGGCTTCTCTATATGTGGTTGGTTCATAATGAATGTTCACTGCACAAAGAAAAGCCTGAAAGGAATCAGACAACTTATCATGATTCATGTAGTTGCATAGAGGATAAGGAATGTCAGAATCAACAATGTTGCAATAATTGTCTTGCAAATAAGCAGGAGTTATGACAGGTTGACGAATTAACTCTAATGTGGGAATAACAGGAGGATAAGAAGCTATATCAATCACAGGTTCTGAACTGGAAGAAGAAGTTGCATAGAGATCATCTTCCTGGAAGAAATCAGACACATCATTGTCAATTTTTGAACAAAAGGGAAAAATTTCTTCATAAAACTTGACATGCCGAGATATAATGATCTGATTAGACTCCAAGTCCAGCATCTTGTAGCCTTTATAACCAGAAGGGTAACCCAGAAAAGCACAAGCTCTTGCATGAGGTTGAAATTTGTGTCTATGCTTCGATGATGTGGAACTGTAGCATAGACATCCAAAGACTCTGAGACTTTGATAATCTGGAAGTTTACCATGAAGAAGTTCAAAAGGAGACTTGTCCTGAAGTAATGGTGTGGGTAGACGATTAATGAGAAAAGCAGCTGTAAGCACGCAGTCACCCCAATATTCAAGAGAAATCTTGGATTGAAACATGAGAGATCTGGCCACATTAAGGAGATGTTGATGCTTTCTTTCCACAACTGAATTCTTTTCAGGAGTTTCTGGACATGAGTGACAAGAAACAATGCCATTTTCCTTGAATAAATGCACAAACCTCAGTTCAGGTGCATTGTCTAATCGGACAGCTTTAACACACTTAGCAAACTCAGTTTTGATCATCTTCAAGTAGCCAGGAAATACAGTTAATACCTCATCTTTAGTACGCAGCAGATATATCCAAGTGGCTCTTGTAAAGTTATCGACTATGGTGAGAAAGTACTTGTATCCTTCGGTTGTTGGAACTGCAAATGGCCCCCAAGTGTCAATGTGAACAAGATCAAAGGCATTTTCGCATCTGTGATTTCCTGATGAAAATGGAAGATGTTTGTGCTTTGCAAGAGGACAAATATTGCAATGAAAAGATTCTTTATTTCTTTCTGTAAATCCAAGTACATGAGCTAGAGAAGAAATCTTATGCT
>JAKUCM010009094.1:0-17379 GCA_023374145.1 Lepidium sativum | reverse complement strand
GTTTGTAGCATGTTCTATCTTCTGAAATTTTGGATTTGAAGCTTGTGTAATCACAACTTAAGGATAATTGAGTGATATATGCTATTGTTTGTCCCAACATTTTTACTCTGTTTTTCGAATTTTATGCTTTCACAATGATTCTGCATTATTTTCGTAGGGTTTGAAATTATGTTTTTTCTTCTTCCAATTTTATCTTTTATGTACTAATATATTGGGTGATATATTTAAAACAATTAAAATAAAATAAAATAATAACTATATCACAAATATTTGTATCTATTTGAAATCTTATTATATAAAAGAATAATAATTATATCTCAATATATTGCACGGAATGGTGACAAGATTTATATCGATATTGGTTTTTGTATAATAAGATATCTTTACTCCAGAATTTATTTAGGTAAAACTTTGCTAGATATTTATTTATAGGTAAGATCATAATTCTAATCTAAAAAAGAGTTGTGAATATTAACCTCTATATATACATAAACACATTAAAACAATTACAATTCGGGAATCACTTTTCTAACTTTCTTCAATTTTTCTCTGCCGTTTACAAACTTTCTTCGACTTGATCTTTCTCTTTCGTAGCTGGTCTATTTCCTCGCCTAGCAAAAGAAACATCAAGAAAAACCAAATTTTCTTCCATTGGGTCACGCTTCAAGGTATGGTGATTAGTACGTCTGATCTCTCCCTTTTGAACATGTTTTTCTTCTCATCATATAGCTTTGTTCTCTAATTTTCCATATCATTATTTTATTTAACTATTATTAATATGATATTTTATTAATATATATGTGTGTTTTGTGAATGAAAATCTCTACATCTCAATTTCTTTTTTTTATAGGTTGAATAACAATGAACACAAAAGCAAAAAACAATACAAATTATTTAACAATCGATCAATTAACCCAACAACGTTCGTATCGTTGTACGGTGCTACGTATTTAAGGAAGTGCGAAGCAAGAATTATAAGTAATAACAATGAGCTTATACGAATAAACTTTTTCTTACTTGATGAAAAGGTAATATTTTTCATATTTATTTTTCCTTATTCGAAAATATTTTTATTATTCAACTAAAACTTAAATTTTTTACAACAGGAGAATACTATTCAAGGCTTTGTGCATCATTTTCTTCTAGAAAAGTTTGGGAATGCATTACGTGAAGGAAATCTTATTGAAATTTTCAATTTTAATATGCAAGATTGCAATAAGAATTACGAAATTTCTGATCACAAATTTCACATAAGATTAACGGAAAGAACAACTATTGCATCCATAGAACAACAGTTCTTTCAAATATCTTTTGAAAAGTTTCGATTTCAAAATCACAAAGATTTAACTAAGCTTAAAGATGTGACCCAAAATTTATATGGTATATATATATATATATATGTATTCTATTTTTTATTTATACAATAAGATAGAATAAAATACTAACATTGTGTGTTTTTATTAGATATATAATTGGTTATATCAAAAGAATGGACAAACATGATGTTAGTAGCCAAAGTAAGCATACTC
Source organism: Lepidium sativum (assembly GCA_023374145.1). Classification (NCBI taxonomy): domain Eukaryota; kingdom Viridiplantae; phylum Streptophyta; class Magnoliopsida; order Brassicales; family Brassicaceae; genus Lepidium; species Lepidium sativum. Next base: position 15,850 of record JAKUCM010009094.1, on the reverse strand, counting down.
TAAGGAGGGTTATTTTAATGTTATTATTAGAATGGTATCTTTTCCTGAACTTCACAAATTTTTATTTAAATATATTATTATATTATGATTATTTTATCCAAATTACAAGTATAGCTAAATATTTGTTTCTAATACAGTGGAATTGAAACAAAAGCAACAATATAGGCAGAACAAGCTGAAGAATTGGAGGATAAGTATCGTGGTGTGGGAAGACAATAACGTGGTTCTCATAATGACAAGTTTTTTAGTCAAAACATATCAAGGTGAAATTAATTTGTCAGCATCTTCTATAACCAAATTTTATTTGAATGCTGATTTTGATTGTGTTTCAACTTTTCGACAAAGGTATATCTTAAATATTTATCAGATTTATTTAGTTAACTAAACCTACATAACTAAAAATTAATGTTCTCATATATTTTTGTATTTCATTAGTTATAGCTATGATGGTGGCTGTTTAGTTGATTTTGGTGGCATGGTTGAAAACAAACTCTTTGGTAGAAAAACAGTGTTTCTTGGTGGTGACTTTAGACAAATTTTGCTTGTAATACAACAAGGCACAAGACAAGACATTGTTATGGCAACAATCAACCATTCATATTTATGGAACTATTGTTTAGTATTTACTCTCCATAAAAATATGAGGTTGCATCAAATAGAGAAAGATTTTTCAAAATGGCTATTAGGTATTGGTGATGGCACAACACCTAAACCGGCAAAATATGCAACCTCAAATGATGAAATTAGCATAGTAGACTTAGAAAACAATCTCCTCTTACAAAACAATGGAGATCATGTGGAATGCATTGCGAAATCTACATATAAGATTTCGAAGTTCATTTCAAAGACAAGGATTATCTAATTGAGTGAGCAATTCTTACTACAAGAAATGAGACGGTAGACGAAGTGAATGACTACATGTTGTCATGCTTAAAGAAAGAGGAAAAAGAGTATTTTAGTTGTGATAGCATTAGTGATGATAGAGAAGAACTGGCAAATCAACATATTTTTTACCCCACAGAGTTTTTGAATATACTCAAATTTTCAGGTATTCCAAATGACAAGCTACATCACAAGATGGGTGCACCAATTATGCTACTAAGAAATATAAATCAACGAGAAGGACTTTGCAATGGTACAAGGTTAATAATAACTCGCCTAGGCAAGAGGATTATTGAAGCCGAAACACTAATTGGAGCTCATGTGGGAAAACAAGTTCTTATTCCTCAGATAAGTCTCACTCCACCATATGCAAAATGGCCTTTCAAATTAAAAAGACGTCAATTTCCTATACGAGTTTTCTAAGAAATGACTATCAACAAAAGCCAAGGACAAAGCTTAGAGAAAGTTGGTTTATATTTGCCAAGTCCAGTATTCTCTCATGGACAATTATATGTTGCATTATCAAGAGTGACTACAAATGCAGGACTTCAGATTCTAAACATTGGGACAAAAAACTACGATGATATTGCTCTACATAACATTGTATATAAAGAAGTTTTTAACAACCTATGATCTTTACATAAATGAAAATCTGACTTTGACATATGTTATGTTTTTCAGATTTTTTGTCATTTATTAAATTTCGAGATTCATATGTTATGCTTGGACAACGAAATACCTCTCTCTTGATGGTTGTCAGGGTTTGATAACAAGATTTTTCAATGTTTTTCAAATCCTATTATACTGATGTCGATGTAGTACAATAGGTGTCAATCCAAGTGGGAGTGTAACTAGTAAATAGAATGTGATAGACTACTCTAATTCAAGCCAAGTCAATTCAGTGGTTTGTTATCTATTAACCTAAGTGAACAATTTAGACAACGGGAACCGAAAGCAAAAGTAAACAAAGGAACAAAGTGAAATAGAAAATAACAGCAGAACAAAGTGCAGTAAAGAGCACACAGCGTGACAAGTGTAGTAAATAGCAAATAGCGTGACAAAGTGCAGTAAATAGCAAATAGCGTGACAAAGTGCAGCAAAGAACAAATGTCAAGTGTAAACAATAAATAAGAGAAAGGGTTTCTTAAGGGGCGGAGATGACGGATCAGCATTTCACTTAAAGTCAATAAATCGCTTAACAAACTCAAACATAGCGGATATCTAGGCAATAAACTCATAACAACTGAGTTCACTCTCGTGGTAAACAGCCTTAACAAAGCTATCAACCAACCTTATCATCATAAGCGTTTAACAACCTAGCTAGCGCGAAACAACAGTTTAAACGAGCCTACTAAACACCTTAGACAACTAATCTCTTAGGCTAAGAATGTAGATCTTTGAGACGGTTACGTCAGACGGTTCAACGCACCCATCAGGAGTTAAACGTCTAAACTCATGTTTCAATTGATCAGAAAGGAACAAGCATTAACAATGTCCTAACAAAAGAGATGGCAATATTCTACTCTTAAGCGACTTAGACAACTTTAAGGTCCACGCTGATCTGGTCCGTTCCCTCAGGAACCCTAAATTAACTACTCAGACATCATAGGTAAAACAATCAGGATAACACTCAAAGTGGAAGACATAATTATAAAATTCAGAAAGTAAACTGAGAATAAAAACAAACTGAAACTAAATTCAAAAGATCATAAAACGAAAGTGGAGTTCTTATTCTGGGATTACAACAATGAAAAACTCGAAGGGTTGTGAAACAGTGTTCAAGCGTGTAGTGGGCTTGGCCCGTCAAAGGTGTAGTGGGCTTGGCCCATCAGAAGTAAAGTGGACTTGGCCCGTCAAAGGTGATTCTTCACGCCATCCGAGTCCCACTGGGTAGGTTACCGCTGAGTGCTAATTCGAGTCCTACTGTAAAAATTACCGCTGAGTGCTAATTCGAGTCCCACTGGGAAAGTTACCGTTGAGTGCTAATCCGAGTCTCATTTCCTGAAAGTAACCCCAAATGCAATGTGTATGCTATGCAAATGTAACATGCGCGTACAACCTATATATGACTCGAATATGACGTAAATGCAACATATATGTATGAAAAGTGAACTAGAAATGGTTCCTAAAATATGTTAAAATGTGTGTATATCAACTCCCCCAAACTTAGACTTTGCTTGCCCTCAAGCAAACACATAAACCTAAGATGGAAGAGAGGTTGCTGACAAAGGGAACATCTCGCTTCAAACAAACAACCTACCAGGCCAAAAAACTGAAATCCACAAGTGAACCCTTATTCCATTGTGAAAACACAATCTACTCTCGTCAAGGCTTAGCATCCTAACCAAATATCCCTAGTACTTAGCTGAACTCTAAGAAACATAAATTTGATTCCTATTTCCAAAGGTGCAGGCCTCGAGAGGGGTTATTGATCATAGTCATATTGATGCAACTTCCAAGAGCTTAGCAAGACTTAATTTCTTCAACACATTTTTCATACATTTTTTACATTTAGTTTTTGCTCAAACTCATGATTTTTGCTCCAACTTTATTAATGAATGCAAGGAAGTACGGGTTTACGCACAGCCCTGATTCACCTTAGGCGTCAATATCTTAGGTTTCTCAATGAACACGAAAACGTACGAGTCTACGCACATTCCCCGTTCACCTTAGGCAATATCATATTGGTTTTATCAATGAACACAAGAAAGTACGGGTTTACGCACAGTCCCTGTTCACCTTAGACCTCATAAAGTGAGCTAAGTTATTTTTCATTCTAATATTTCTAGTTGACATGCTAAGCTCAAAGAAGGATCAAACTCAATGCATCTCAATCCCCTAATTTTGCAAAGTTAAATTCAATTTAAGAGGAAACAAACCAGGTCCTTTCGAGACACAACATAAGCAAAGGTTTCAAAGGCGAATGATCTACCAATTAGGTTTCGAAAAGGAAAAACTGCAGGTCCAAGAGTTCACTATGGTTACTAGCCAATCAACTTAGCAAGAATGTCTATCATCAACAAGATGATTCTCAAAACTCTAGACTCAATCCTATGTGAATGCAATGCAGCTACATGAACACTCTGTTTTTGAAAGATGCATTTTCAGAATTTTTCAATTTTTTATGGATTTTCTATGCCTTAAGTGAGATGCATGATTTATGTGGAAAGTTCAAAGTAAGAAACACAGAAAACATGTTAAAACAATTAGGACTCTCCCACAAACTTAAACAACACAGTCCCTTGTGTAATCAAAGTCGGAAGGAAAATCCTAGAGTAATTAATGTAAATGTATATACAAAGAGATTTGGAGTCATTTACCTCACTAGTAGAGTTTCCATCCAGTGGGGTCATCATCTAGGTTGGTGTCGTGGGGTGCTTGGCTTGCACGCGTGAGGACTCGAGTGGAGCGGGACTCGAGTGGTCGGGTGCGGGACGGGAGTGAGGTGCGAGACTGGAGTGGTCAAGTGCGGAACGGGAGTGAGGAGTGGACTCGAGTGACGTGAGGAGTCAAGTTGCGGCGTGGTGATCGTGGTGTGAGGTGGAGTTCACAAGTATCGTGGAAGTTAAAATCAAAAACCAATGAAACAAGAAAATTGATCAAAACACAATCTAAAATATTTACAAAGGATACCATGGGATTGCCTCCCAAGTGCGCTTGTTTAAAGTCTCAAGCTTGACTCTTCACACTCATTAGAGGTGAGGTGGTTCATCGATAAGAACTGAAGTTCCCTCAGGTTTGGTTTCGTTAGCCAAGTAGGGCTTAACTCTCTAACCGTTCAATCTTCACCATCCTTGTTTATTAGAGTTACAGCTCCATATGGTAGAATTTCTGTGACTTTGAACGGACCAGACAATCTCGACTTCAGCTTTCCAAGGAACAACTTAAGTCTCGAATTGAATAGTAATATTTGACCACCAGCCGTGATCTGCTTGGGTGCAATCTTCTTGTCGTGAAATGCCTTAGTCCTTTCCTTGTAAATTTTTGAACTCTCGTAGGCTTCAAGTCTGGCCTCCACTAACTCATGCAAATCCATAAGTCTTTTCTCTTGAGCGTTATTGAGGTCAAAATTTAAGAACTTAGTTGCCCGCAGTGCCTTGTATTCCACTTCAACCGGTAAGTGACATGACTTCCCATAGAGTAACTGAAACGGTGTCCTTCCAATTAGAGTTTTGAATGTTGTTCTGTACGCCCACAGTGTATCATCCAACTTGATTGTCGAGTCTCGTTTTGACACTCCCACTACTCTTGCTAGAATGGCTTTTATTTGTTTGCTTAATAACTCCACCTGTCCGCTTGTTTGAGGGTGATACGGAGTTGCTACTTTGTGCTTAACCTCATGCTTTTTCAATAAACCCTCGAATACCTTGTTAACAAAGTGAGTACCACCATCACTTATTACGACTCTTGGAATCCCAAACCTTGGAAAGATGATGCTCTTGAAAAGTTTCAGTAATACTTTAGAGTCGTTTGTTGGGCATGCAATTGCCTCTACCCACTTGGAAACGTAGTCAACTGCTACCAGAATATAACTGTTTCCATGTGACGGAGGGTTAAATGGCCCCATAATATCAATGCCCCAACAGTCAAACACTTCAATCTCCAATATCGGATTATGTGGCATCTCATTTCTCTTGCTGATGTTGCCCATTCTGATAGAAATCCATACTTTTTGGCACTTCACCAACAACCAGGTAATTTACCAAATCTGCATACCAAGGTAGAGTGGCTCCAGCGAGCTTACCGCTGATCTGGTGACAATTATCTAACACTTTCATGTTGCACGTGTGTGCTTGCGACTCGAGTTTGGCGTCTGAGTTAGATTCTACTCGAGTGGTTACTCCCTTGAACATCATGAATTGCTCTTCTAGCATGGAGTCATCTATTGGGGTCAAGTCCTCTATCATCATCCGCGATAGGTGATCGGCTACCCTGTTCTCCACTCCAGGTTTGTCCACTACTTCCATGTCAAACTCTTTCAGTAGCAGTATCCACCTTAGTAACCTTGGCTTAGCATCCTTCTTTTTCATCAGGTATTTTAAGGTTGCGTGATTTGTGTGCACAGTTACCTTGGAACCAACGAGGTAAGATCTAAATTTCTCAAAAGCAAAGACCACAGCTAGGAGTTTTTTTTCAGTAGTTGCATACTTGACTTGAGCGTCGTCAAGTGTTCTGCTGGCGTAATAGATAACATTCAGCTTCTTGTCCTTCTACTAACCCAAGACTGCTCTCATAACATAATCACTTGCATCGCACATAATCTCGAACGGTAGAGTCAAATCTGGAGACTGGACTACTTGTGATAGGAGCCTCGGTGTTGAGGTCTCGGATATGAATTCAACGGCTCAACCTTGGTGAGTCCAAACTGATGAAGACTAGTTTTTGGCGGAATTTCATGAATGAGAACCACAAAGGAGGGTGATTATTCCTCTGATAATCTCAGATCCGTCAAGTTGGAATCCTCACAAGCTTGACTCGTCTCTCGTTCTTGAATCCTCAAAAGAAAGAGAAGGTGCCTAAGTATTATAACAAGAAAATTTCATCATTCAAGTGTTTTTACGTCTTTCAAGTCTGAAAAATACAATGGAAGGCTTGAGCTTATATAGGCTAAATAGTACAATGGTAATATGCTTAAAATGGGAAGGAAATATCACAAAATTAAGTGTCCAACGGACAAGTGATAAGGGTCGTCAATCTTAGAGCTGTTGGAGAAGATTTGGTGATCGGCCGGATATGGAAAGTCTTCAATGGGGAGGATTCACCTAATCCTCTGTGTTTTGGAGCATGGGAAGACTCTCCTGGATGCTTATGAATGTCATATATTGTCTCCTGGTCGCCACACCTAAGTTTGAAAGCTCTTAAGGGAAGTGGCTCCCGGACTTTCCTTAAACAGATTCGGTTTGGCCCTTCTTCTTGTAAAGCTGGTATCTGGAGGATCCGTCGGGCTTTTGATGCTTTCTTTGTCATTTTGGATCACTGAAAGGCCCATGAATAATCTCCAAGTGGTCCGGAGTGAAGGCCACTCCTGAGATGGGCTATGTTGCTCGAGAGTTGACGTTGTCGCGCATAAGGCCTTAGTGCAGAAAGTCCAACTTGTAAAATTCATAACTTTCGGTTCCGAGCTTCGATTTGGCTGCTTGAACCTCTAGTAGTTAGATAATTGAGTCAGGAATCCATAGAAATAAACTCCATGTTCTAATTCTCTTGGTAGCGTCTGGATCCCCTTGATAAATGAGTGTATGTCTTCATGATCCTCTGGGGAAGGTTGTTGACGTGAACTCCTTGTTTGCTGCTCCGGTTCTTGAGTGCTGGGTGAGGCATTGAGTTTAGACAGCTGAACCATGTCTAATAATCTTGTCTCTCCTTTGTCTTTGACATGTTTCCCAAGGAAAGCCGTCTCCCCTTTATCTTTGGTGTATTTAGCCCGAAACTCGACAACCAAGTCTAAGTCTTGTCCTACAGTCGATGGTTTTAGGATCCTACCATCGAGGGTCATATTATTCTCTCCTTCTTCAAAAGGTTTTGTCCTCAAAACTAAGTTACCTGCACCGAGAGAAAGCAAGTTAGGTGTCATTCGGTTTTGAGAGTTTAGGATCTTACCTCGATTATGACTTGTGGGAGAACGCGGTGTTGGGTCTGGTGGATTTTCCTTTAGAGGTATACAGGATAGCATGCAGTCCACCTCCTCCTTTGACAGCTTGAGTGGAATCGGGTCTATAGCTCCATTGAAATGAACCAAAGTTCCTTCCGGTTTTGCATCATTGGTGCGTATGTATTCTTCTTTGGTAATCACTTGTTGGTGGCTATCTGGTGGTTCTTCTTTGATTAGCAAAGTTGGTATGATGCTCTTTAACTCCTTCGTGGATCCTATACATGTCTCAACATCCTTTGACAAAGGCAAATGCATTATACTATAATTGGAAGGTATAAAATCTGAATTGTCTAGATTATTAGTTGGCTTATGTGAATCCGTTTTCAGTTCTAGTGTTAGGATTTTAGTCTCTTGCCTAACTAGACATTTCACATCCAAGTGCTCTTTCTTATGACACCTATAACAAACCACATCTTTCAAATTCCAAGGTTTGAACGACTTACCTTCCTCTAGTATGACTTGTATTTTGTGTGATGGTGTATCTCTTATAGGAATTATTGTGACAGCCTGGGGCGCTTCTTCTTGTGGTTTTGCTGGTCCGCCATTCAGGTTACCGTGAAACTCAAGCATACTCTCGGCTACGCTCCGTCTGGTCGTTTGTGCATCCTCGGTAATGTATCCACGTTCTTGGTACCTAAATAAGATAGACCAGTGGGAAAAGACATATCAAAAGTACTAAGTACCTCAAGTGCTTCCAATGTGTTGGTCGCCGTCATTGTTGGATGGGGCGGGAAGGTTGACTTCTTCTAGATGTGCGGCTTGGTATGTCGGATTGAGACCTCATGGTTTTGGCCTCGATCAATGTGGGTGGCAGCTCTTTCTGTACGGCTGTATGGTTGATGTTGGCGGGCTACATGTACGTTGGTACATACGTCCTACGTTCCACGTTCAATGTGTTATGGTCGCGAATCAAGCTTGACCAGCTGGGCTTGAATGTATATGACCATTCCCGTGACGTTGGCTACTATTGGTGTCACAAGAGATCCTTGGATATTATGCATTGTTTTACTCATGGATGTTGAAATTGGTGGGTGCTTCACGACGGGTTGTAAAGTCTTCTTTGAGTAACTTCTTGAAGGCAATCGGCTTGTAACATATTGCTCATGAAGAAACCCTTTGATATTTCCCAAAGTATACTTTGGTTCTCTATAATATGCACTCCACTTTTCTTCTTGTTTCCACAATGATTGTGCTTTTCCCCGTAAGGTGCTTATAGCTAAAGACATCTATTCCTTCTCAAGGACCTTATGTCTCCAAAAGTAATCCTCTATACCGTCTTCCCACTGTAGATAATCTTCTTTTCCTGAAAAGGATGGAAGATTAGGACCACACGTATTAAAGCTATTACTTACATCGATATGTTGTTTAGGACGTCTTGTGTGGTTGGTATAGCTTTGCCCTCTAGGTGCTAAAACTCCATGATTGTAGGGCTTCATATCATGAATAAGAGGATTTTTGTAGTGACAAACTTTCACATCATGTTCAGGGTCATCCTCATAACTGAATGCAGTTTAAGTTTCATTGCTCCATGATTCGATTTGATGTGTGCCGTTGGTGTAGTTTTGGTGATTTTCTGGTGGCTCAGGTTCAAGCGTGACACCATATGGATCCTCTTCATATTCCGAATCATAGTTGTCATCATTCTATAGGTCTTCGCAATCCTCATTGTTGCTGGCTGGAGATTGATCAAATTTAAGACTCCAATTGGATTCATAGGAGTAACTCTCCTCATTCTCTTTATAGTATGTCATTGAGAGTACTTGCACGAATCAAAGACAAACAAAACAATTGAAGGATTAAAAGTCTTGACAATTAAACACAAAAATGACAAGCAAAAACAATGATTATGATTTTCTTTTCTTTTTCAAAAAAAATGAAAGAATCAAAAGAACAAAACAGAAACACAATTCGCTTTTGGTTTTCTTTTTAACAAATAAAATAGCAAAAATCTTCTAAAAATCAACACGACAATTTTTATGGGTTTTATGGCTTTTAAACTAACAAGAACAAAAGGAATTATATTTTTATGAGTTTTTATGGATTTTATAAAATTGAAACAAAACAGATGAAAACAATTTTTTTTATGGATTTTTCGTTTATAAGAAAGCAAAGACAAAACAAAATAGAAATGTAAAAAATAAAGTTGGATAAACACAACCTGGGATAGGAGCTTTTGGCTCTGAAACCAGATAATAGAAGCCTCGATGGTGAGCTCTCGGATATGAATTCAACGGCTCGACCTTGGTGAGTCTAAAATGATGAAGACTAGTTTTTGGCGGAATTTCATGAATGAGAACCACAAAGGAGGGTGATTATTCCTCTGATAATCTCGGATCCGTCAAGTTGGAATCCTCACAAGTTTGACTCGTTTCTCGTTCTTGAATCCTCAAAAGAAAGAGAAGGCGGCTAAGTATTCTAACAAAGAGAATTTCATCATTCAAGTGTTTTTACGTCTTTCAAGTCTGAAAAAATACAATGGAAGGCTTAAGCTTATATAGGCTCAATAGTACAACGGTAATATGCTTAAAATGGGAAGAAAATATCACAAAATTAAGTGTCCAACGGATAAGTGATAAGGGTCGTCGATCTTAGAGCTGTTGGAGAAGATTTGGTGATCGACCGGATATTGAAAGTCTTCCATGGGAAGGATTCGCCTAATCCTCTGTGTTTTGGAGCATGGGAAGACTCTCCTGGATGCTTATGAATGTCTTAGAGTGTCTCCTGTATGCTACACATAAGTTTGAAAGCTCTTAAGGGAAGTGGCTCCCGGACTTTCCTTAAACAGATTTGGTTTGGCCCTTCTTCTTGTAAAGCGGGTATCTAGAGGATCCGTCAGGTTTTTGATGCGTTCTTGGTCATTTTGGATCACTGAAAGGCCCATGAATTATCTCCAAGTGGTCCGGAGTGAAGGCCGCTCCTGAGATGGGCTATGTTGCTCGAAAGTTGACGTTGTCGCGCATAAGGCCTTAGTGCAAAAGGTCCAACTTGTAAAATTCATAACTTTCGGCTCCAAGCTTCGATTTGGCTGCTTGAACCTCGTGTAGTTAGATAATTGAGTCAGGAATGCATAGAAATAAATTTCATGTTCTAATTCTCTTGGTAGCGTCTGGAGCCCCTTGATAAGTGAGCGTATGTCTTCTTGATCCTCTGGGGAAGGTTGTTGACGTGAACTCCTTGTTTGCTGCTCCGGTTCTTGAGTGCTGGGTGAGACATTGAGTTTATAAAGCTGAAGTATGTCTAATAAGCTTGTCTCCCCTTTGTATTAGACATGCTTCCCAAGGAAGGTCGTCTCCCCTTTATATTTGGTGTATTTAGCACGAAACTCGACAACTGAGTCTAAGTCTTGTCCTGTAGTTGATAGTCTTAGGATCCTACCATCGAGGATCCTATTAACTGGGGCAGACACCAAAGCTTCTTTGATTTTTAAAAACGCCTCCAGAAAATCCGAGTTAAAGTTGAACTCGACTTCTTTGCATAGTAAGCGTGTTAGTGGTCTTCTTATTTTTGAAAAATCCATGATGAATCTCTTGTAGAATCCAGCATGTCCCAAGAAACTTATGATATCTTTAACTGTCTTAGGGGTTTGCAGCTGAACCATGACCTCAATCTTAGCTTTATCAACTTCAATACCCTTTTCTGATATCTTGTGCCACAAAACAATACCTTCCCTAACCATGAAATTACACTTCTCCCAGTTCAACACCAGATTAGTTTCCACACACATGCTAAGTACCATGCACATATTTGACAAACAAGAGGAGAAGGAGGAGTCATAGACAGAGAAATCGTCCATGAAAACTTCAACCATGTCCTCGATCAGATCTGAAAAAATAGAAGTCATGCAGCATACACAAACCAAATGGCATTCCTCTATATGCAAATGTTCCATAGGGGCAAGTGAAAGTTTTTTTTCTTGGTCATCAGGATGTATACTGATTTGAAAGAATCCACTATATCCATCTGAGAAGCAATAGTATTTGTGCTTAGCTAATTGTTCTGCCATTTGATCAATGAATGGAAGTGGGAAGTGATCTTTCCTAGATGATGAATTTAACTTTCGATAATCAATGCACATCTTATGGCATGTGATACTTCTACCGGGAATTAGTTCGTTCTTTTCATTTTTAACCACAGTGATTCTTCCTTTTTTGGGGACGCAATGAACTGGTTAAACCTACTTACTATCAGAAATTGGATAGATAATATCAGCATCTAGTAACTTAAGAATTTCCTTTTTGACAACTTCATTTAGATTTGGATTCAACCTTCTTTGGGGCTCAATGCTTGAATGTGATTCGTTTACAAGATGAATTATGTGAGTGCAAAGACTAGGTGATATACCTCTGATGTCAGCTAGAGAATAAACTAATGCCCTCCTAAATCTTTTTAATTCATTTAATAGCATGTTCAACTCATCACTACTCAACGAATCATTCACAATGACCGGATAAGTGCAGTTAGAACCCAAGAAAGCGTACCTTAGCCCTGCTGGAAGTGGTTTCAGTTCCACTTTGGGAGCCTTCAGCTCAAACCAATCGTCAGCAGCATTTGATGTGGTGCACTGGATTGAATTCAACTCGAGTCCATAACTCGAGTCTGACGCAAGTAAATTTTGTTGTACTGGTTTAACCTTAGCACTCGATGCAACCAATTCTTCGATCACCACATCACTCTTTACCGGACTGTGAACGTCAAGAAGTTTCCTATAACTTTCAGCTTCCATACTCAAATATCCATTTGTAGCTGACTTAGTCAATGCAACCTGTAGGTGGTCGTCTGTAGCCAATTCCTCTAATAACTCTTCAGCAAAAGCATCCATTTTCTGAATTGAGAACATTTGACTTTCTATGGTTGGTTTTTTCATGGCATCATTGATGTTGAACTTCATTATGAAGTCTGGTCCGAGGTTAAGTTGGATTTCTCCTTTTTGAACATCAATGACTACTCCAGCAGTAGCCAAAAAGGGTCTTCCAAAGAGTAACGGGCACTAAGGAGTCGAGTTGGATTTCTGGTAAGGACATTTCAGCTTTATCGCTGATAAGGTCATCCTCCTTTTCTTGATCTATACTGTCCTCAGTATCTTTTGTCCGCTCTGCGCGAATTAGTAACTCACGTCCACTTCTAAGGGTGATTGCATTAGCATGGTACTCCTTCGGATTCTGAACTACTTTACCTGGGAGTTGCCCGCTTGTTTTCATAGTTGAAGAAGAGGCTTGCTGATTCTCGACAAACTTTAGCCATGAGTTTAGTGTTTCGAACTTATAATTGAGGTCATGATGTGATGCATTAATTTTGGAGTGTACTTCAGCGATTTTCTTTGTGGGTTCTGTTGTAGTTGTTTTCTGACCTTTTAGTATATGTTGCAGAATATCCATGACTTTTTGGGTCTGTTGAGGAACAGTTTGAGCTGGAGGTTCGTATCCTGGGGGTACCGGCTTACTTGGTTGATAGCTTTGGGGGTATGGCTGCTTAGGGATGTATGGTTTGGGTTGGTTGTGTTGTTGCTTGGGTGGGTAGATTTGGTCTTGTGGGTTAACAATGTTGGTGCTTCTATAAGAGAGGTTAGGATTCTGTTTGCAGGTGTTGTAAGGTTTGTATCCATTGCCCTGGTTCTGAACATAGCTGAGTTCTTCAATCTGTTCATCCTCCTCATACTCGAGTTCTTCTTGACATACCTGGTTGACTGGTTTCTGATGTATTGTTAGCAGTCTGTCCAACTTTGCATTCAGTGCGTTGATTTCTTTTCTGCTTACGGGGTCTGAGTGTACTGTACCTCACAAAGTTCTGTCATATTCTTTGTTGTATTGACCATCTGCTTGAGCTAAATTCTCTACTAGCTCCCAACCGTCTTCAACATTATTGTTGGAAAAATTCTCAATGCTTGTTGTGTCAAGGAGCATACGTATCTTCATATGAACGCCACGGTAAAGTGTGTTGAGCAGAGACTATGTGGTAAAACCATGATGAGGGCATTGAAACTGGTAAGTTTTGAACCGCTCCCAAACTTCAGAAAATGATTCGCCTTTCTTTTGTGCAAAGCTAGAAATTTCATTGCGGAGTTTTGCAGTCTTTGACCGTGGAGAAGTACTTTGTTAGAAAAGCTCGCTTACACTCATCCCATGAAGTGATTGTGCCTGTAGGTATGTGCTTTTCCCAGAGGCGTGCTTTGTCTCCCAATGAAAACGGAAACAACCGAAGTTTCAAGGCATCCTCGCTGACGCCATTGATTTTAACCATGTCACAAAGTCTTTCAAATTCATCTCGATGGTCAAGGGGATCCTCAGCTGATAGCCCGTGAAACTTATTGTTCTGAATCATGGCAATTGTACCACTTTTAATCTCAAAATTGTTGTTAGGTATAGCAGGAGGTACAATCCCATGTCGCAGTGTCTATGTGCTAGGTGCATCACCAGCCCCAATCGTTCGAGGCCTCCTCTGCTGAGGTCCCATTGCAGGTATATCTTGGGGGAGATGTTGTGTGTTTGATCTGGTTGGGTGATCCATTGACATGATTTTCTCAAGATCGGAGTTGGTACATTTTCTCTGCTTTTTCAACTGATGTGAGAGTCTGTCGATACTGTCTTTCAAACTGAGAAGGTTCTGACTGCCTTTAGAGCGCGTATGCATGCAACAAGTGAGCTCAACTCGAGTGGTAAGGTCAGGTTGAATAGTAGAGTTGCAAATTCACCTGAGACAGAACCAGAAGTGGGTGAGTAACGTAGAACAAAAAAAACTTGATCTCAGAAAGTCTAAAATTCTAAATGTAGCTAACAAAAACCCAGTTGGCAACGACGCCAATTTGATAACAAGATTTTTCAATGTTTTTTCAAATCCTATTACAATGATGTCGATGTAGTACAATAGGGGCCAATCCAAGTGGGAGTGTAACTAGCAATTAGAATGTGATAGACTACTCTAATTCAAGCCAGGTTAATTCAGTGGTTTGTTATCTATCAACCTAAGTGAGCAATTTACACAATGGGAACCGAAAGCAAAAGTGAAAAGTAAACAACGGAACAAAGTGAAGTAGAAAATAACAGCAGAACAAAGTGCAGTAAAGAGCACACAGCGTGACAAGTGCAGTAAATAGCAAATAGCATGACAAAGTGCAGTAAATAGCAAATAGCGTGACAAAGTGCAGTAAAGAACAAATGTCAAGTGTAAACAATAAATAACAGAAAGGGTTTCTTAAGGGGCAGAGATCATGGATCAGCGTTTCACTTAAAGTCACTAAATTGCTTAACAAACTCAAACAGAGCGGATCTCTAGGCAATAAACTCATAACTACTGAGTCCACTCTCGTGGTAAACAGCTTTAGCAAAGCTATCAACCGACCTTATCATCATAAGCGTTTAACAACCTAGCTAGCGTGAAACAACAGTTTTAAACGAGCCTAATAAACACCTTAGACAACTAATCCCTTAGGCTAAGAATGTAGATCTTTGAGACAGTTAAGTCAGACAGTTCAACGCACTCATCGGGAGTTAAACGTCTAAAATCATGTTTCAATTGATCAGAAAGGAACAAGCATTAACAACGCCGTAACAAAAGAGATGATAATATTCTACTCTTAAGCGACTTAGACAACTTTAAGGTCCACGCTGATCTGGTACGTTCCTCAGGAACCCAACTACTCATACTTCATAGGTAAAAAAATCAAGATAACACTCAAAGTGGAAGACACAATAATAAAATTCAGAAAGTAAAGTGAGAATAAAAACAAACTGAAACTAAATTCAAAAGATCATAAAACGATAGTGGAGTTCTTGTTCTGGGATTACAACAATGAAAAACTCGAAGGGTTGTGATACAATGTTCAGGCGTGTTTTCTTTGTAACCTTACGGGAGTATTTATACTAGTCCCCCCCCCCCCATTTAACCTAAAAAGTAAAACAAAGAAAAGTTAAGAAGGATAGTTGACTCGACTTCATGGGCCGAGTCGAGTCATTGGGCCGTCAAAGGTGTAATGGGCTTGGCCCGTCAAAATAAAGTAGACTTGGCCCGTCAAAGGTGATTCTTCACGCCATCCGAGTCCCACTGGGTAGGTTACCGCTGAGTGCTAATTCGAGTCCCACTGGGAAAGTTACCGCTGAGTGCTAATCTGAGTCCCACTGGGAAAGTTACCGTTGAGTGCTAATTCGAGTCCCATTTCCTGAAAGTAACCCCAAATGCAATGTGTATGCTATGCAAATGTAACATGCACGTACAACCTATATATGACTCGAATATGACGTAAATACAACATATATGTATGAAAAGTGAACTAGAAATGGTTCCTAAAATATGTTAAAATGCGTTTATATCAGGGTTCAATTG
>JAKUCM010009093.1:0-22120 GCA_023374145.1 Lepidium sativum | reverse complement strand
AGTGACTAAATTGCCTCCAAGGAACGTGCAATACCCGGTGGTAGACTTGCGGTCTTGCCTATCTCCAGCCCAATCCGCATCACAGTATCCAACAAGAGTTGTGTTGTCATTTCTTCCCATCCATATGCCTTGCTCTGAAGTTCCTTTGAGATATCTCAAGATGCGATCCACCATTTCCCAATGGCACTTCTTCGGTGCTTGCATATGTTGACTTACTCGGTTCACTGCAAAACACAAATCCGGTCTAGTTATAGTAAGATAAATCAACTTACCAACCATTTTCCTGTATAGATGTACATCTTCAAATGGTTCATCATCTTTCTCCCCCTTGCACGTTGCTTTGTAGGCATCCTCAAGTGGTGTCTTTGCAATCCTTGTACCTACATCACACTCATTCAAAAGATCAAATGTGTACTTCCTTTGAGACAAGAAGAGGCCTTCCTTCGATCGGCACACTTCAATGCCAAGAAAGTACTTCATTTCGCCCAAATCCTTAATGTCAAAAACAGAATGAAGGTGTGTTTTGATACCTTTGATACCCAGTTTTGTCACTCCCGGTGATGATGATATCATCCACATACACAAGGACAACAACAATTCCATCCTTACCTTGTAGTGTGAAGAGGGTGTGGTCTGCCTCAGACTTCCTAAATCCATGGTCACGTAAGGTTTGACTCAACTTATGATACCAAGCTCTAGGAGATTGTTTAAGACCATAGATAGCTTTCCGAAGCCTTAAGACATTTCCTGGTGCCACAATGTGCTCCAATCCCGGTGGAGGATGCATGTATACCTCATCCTCCAGTTCTCCTTGTAGGAATGCATTCTTGACATCCATCTGCCACAATTCCCAATCAAGATTAGTAGCTAAAGACAACACTACACGTACCGTATGGAGTTTGGCAACCGGAGCAAATGTGTCGTGGTAGTCTTCTCCATAGGTTTGAGTAAACCCCCTCGCTACAAGTCTTGATTTGTGGCGTTCAATTTCTCCATTACTTTTGTATTTGATGGTGAAAAGCCATCTTGACGTTACAGCCTTCTTCCCTTTTGGAAGTTCAGATTCGTCCCAAGTGTGATTCCTCTCCATTGCTCCATGCTCATTAT
The DNA here is from genome assembly GCA_023374145.1 of Lepidium sativum. Classification (NCBI taxonomy): domain Eukaryota; kingdom Viridiplantae; phylum Streptophyta; class Magnoliopsida; order Brassicales; family Brassicaceae; genus Lepidium; species Lepidium sativum. Next base: position 21,013 of record JAKUCM010009093.1, on the reverse strand, counting down.
CCACAGCATCTCTCCAAACCTTGTGCTCCTTGGCTTCTTCATAGGTATTAGGGATGAAGTGTTGATCAATCTTGCTGGTAAAAGCTTGATGAGCTATTGGAACGTGGGCTAAGGTGCACATAACTTGTGTTGGATGAGCTACTGCCTTGTTGTTATAGTACACACGTGTGTTAACCCAATTGGATGGATTCTTCCTCACTCTTGTGCTACGCCTTAGAAGTTGGTTTGGTGGTTCATTAGCACTTGATTCTGCCTCTGCATGGTTTTCTCCCAAGGGTGCTGACTCCTCCTCATTTATCGGAACACTGTTTGAGTCCTCCTCATATTGGTTTATAGTCACATGGTTATCAACACTCGGGTTATTGTTGGCAAGTGTACTTGGACCATCATCAGTCCTATGGTGGATTCGACCGTCAACAGATGAGTGATGTTGTCGAGGCGTGGCATCATGGGATGTGGATTGAGGAGGATTGGCAGCCACACTCAATCTTCTCCAAAATGTTTCGCAAGGAAGTGGCACGACTTGAGGGACCTGATTGAGCATTTTCAGATAGTCCTTGTAACTCTGACCAATTCTTTACGTCATAGTACCCCTTTGTCTCTATAAACTTCACATCCCGAGATACAAGCACCCTCCTCGTCTCTGGGATGTAACACTTATATCCTTTTTGAGTTGTCGAGTATCCAACAAACACTCCTTTAGTACTTTTAGCCTCTAACTTGTTTCTTTGATCTCCTGGTACCAAAACAAAGCCAACACAACCAAACACACGTAAATGATTAATTGATGGTTTTGTTTGAGTTAGTACCTCAAATGGAGAGACATCCTTTAACACTTTGGTAGGAAGTCGATTAATCACGTAACAAGCTGTCATCACCGCATCACTCTCCAAAAACGTTTTGGGACATTAGTGTGGAACATCATGGCTCTAGCAACCTCCATAAGGTGTCTATTCTTCCTTTCAGCTACACCATTTTGTTGAGGGTGTACGGGCAGCTTGTTTGATGCATTATTCCGAGTTTGGCTACAAGTTGTTTGAATGAGTTGCTTGTGTATTCACCTCCATTATCTGTTCTTATGATTTTAATCTTTGCATTATAATGGTTAGTCACATAGGTTTGGAAATTGGTAAAAGCCTCTAGCACCCTATCTTTTGAAGGTAACAAAGTTAACCAAGTGTACTTGGATTTCTCATCTATAAAGGTGACAAAATACTTATGGTTTTCCTCTAGACTCACAAGGAGAAGACCACACATCTGAGTGAATTAATTCAAAACAATGTTCATAAACGGTTGAGGACTTGGGAAACACCGATCTACAATGTTTACCAAGTATACAAGCCTCACAATCATCATTTTAAAGAAATACTAGGCAATAACAATCCTAAAGCACGTGAATGAGGATGACCAAGTCTAGCATGCCATAAAACATTCTCATCATTACTACAAGAACTAGATAAGCAAGATAAAGGTAAAGATAAATTCGGATCTTTCTCCACATCTTCAAGGAGATATAATCCATTTTTGGTGACACCTTCTCCAAGGACTTTGCCACTCTTTATATCCTGAAAACAAACTTTGTTAGGCTCAAATATAGCTCTACAATTAAGATCACTAACAGTCTTGCTTACACTCAACAAATTTGAGGTAAATGATGGCATGTAAAGGGCTTTAGAGCTCTTATCAAACAATTTTTAAATCACCAATGCCTCTAATAGGAACTCTTTTACCATCAGCAATAATCACATTCCCTAAGGCTGGTTTCAAATTGCTAATCAACCTAGGGTTCTTAATCATATTATGAGATGCACCAGAATCTACCACAATTTGATCCGAAAATTTTGAAGCATGATAAGAGATACCAGAATCTTTGAGTGCATTGATGGATTTGATGAGCTCTTCAAGGTCTGATTTCTTCACATATTCATTGTGGTTTACAGTCATAGCCTTTCCTTCAACCATTTGAGATGATGTGCTGGCTGCTGTGATGGTTTGAGCCTCCATTCCTTCAGTTGCAAGATTCGCTTTTGCCTTTTCCCATCTGTTTTGCTTGAGGTGGGATGAAGTATCCAACAGCGGTCCTTAGAGTGACCTTTCTTCTTGCAATGGTCACATATCCACACCTTCTTCTCCTCTGGTCGGTATGAAGCTTTGTTAGCCATAGTAAGCTCCCCCTTACCACCAAGAAGACTTCTTGAACCTTGTTCTCTTGAATGGATCCACACACTTCCTCCAAGCTTGGCAGCTTGTCTTGCCTCAAAAGATGCCTAACTAGGTCCACCATAGGCTGGGTTTAGGTTCATCATAAGACCAAAGACCTTGTCTTGCTCAAGTCTTTCACCTAACACCGTTGGGTCCACCGTTGGGGGTCTTAGCATGTCAAGCTCAGCCCAAAGAGATCTATACTTCCCAAACCATTGAGTGAACTCCATATCTTCTTGGCTGAGATCATTGATAGCTTTCTTCACCTCATACACACGGCTGAGGTTTGATAGGTTGCCATAAACCTTCTTGAGAGTGTCCCATAATTGCTTAGCACTCTCACAGTAGGAATAAGCTTCATGGATTGCTGGGTCAAGAGAGCTTTGCATGATAACAAGAGCTACTTGGTCATCTTGGTACCACTTAGCGTCCTCATCCTCTACAGCCACAACTCCACTAGCTTCACCTTTCTTTTCTTTTTCAACAGACCTAGCCATCCTCTTTGGAGCTCCTCCTTCAACATGAGCCCAAAGTCCACGACCACACAACACAGATTTTATGGTTCTAGACCATAACAAGTAGTTCACTCCCTTGAGAGTGACATGAATACCAACAAGCTTTAAGTTATCCATCAGGTTTGACACAGAGGAAAGAAACAGAGAGATTTGGACAGAAAGATGGAGCTTTCAAACAATGGAGTTTCAAGAAGAGAGAGAAAGTTTCAGCAGATTAGATAAGAGAATTAGAGAGTTTCAGCGGATTAAATGAGTCATAAGAGATCTTATGCTCTGATACCATGTGAAAATTCTCAATAGTATGTGATTAGAGAAGAAGAGAATCTGATTGAGAATTGAGGAGAGTATGGCTGAGAAAGAGAGAGTTGGAAGAAGAGTCTTCTCATTTCTTAAGCTTTACAAATGTGGTTTACAACATATATATAGTAAGAGCACACGAAAACCCTACCTATACATACACATTACACTCTTTTATACAGTCCAAACACTAAAGACAAAACTTACCCGAAATGGGTACAAACCAAATCTGCCATAACAAAAGGGAAGGGAAGACTTTTCCCAATATGTGGCAACGGTCTTCAAGGAGTCACATGTGACTTTTCTGAGCCAAGTTACCACACATGTGACTTAGTTCCTTTCCAACAATGCTAACCAAGTTCTTCTTTGTAGTTAGACCCTTCCTTTTACTCGGTTCCTTGTTTAGCCCTCCAACTGAAGCTTGTCTTATACTCCAGCTATTTAACTCTTTTAGTTTAACATTGGTGAATACGCCATGAACTAGTTTGGTTGACTTAAAAAGTAGAGCTTGATCCATAGGGATAGTTATGTTCATATGATCCTTCTACATATATGATCTCTTTTAGTTAGGTGTAAGGTAAAGGAATATCATTTTGACATGATAAAGTGTGCTTAGGCAACTTAGAGTCGTGTCATAGGTTGCAACATTATGATTTTGCGTTAATCTGAAAGCCTCTATATTGGTGAACCCGTCATGAAGTACTTTGGTAGATTGATGAAGTAGAGCTTGATTTTTGGAGCTAGCCATGTTCATATGATCCTTCTACACATGTGATCTATTTTAGCTATGTGAAAGACAACATGATGTCACTTTGACATGAGAAAGTGTGCTAAGGCAACTTAGAGTCGTGTCATAAGTCACAACATTATACTTTTGCCTAGATTGCAAAGATATGTCTTTAGAGAACCCCTCAAGATCTAGTTTGGTTGAGTTATGAAGTAGAGCTTGATCCTTAGCGATAATAATGTTCATATGATCCTTCTACACATGTGATCTCTTTTAGCTAGGTGAAAGCAACATAATATCATTTTGACATGATAAAGTGTGCTAATGCAACATAGAGTCATGTCATAGGTCACAACATTATCATTTTGCATTAATCTCAAAGCTATCTCTATTGGTGAACCCGTCGTGAACTAGTTTGGTTGTGTTATGACGTAGAGCTTTATTCTTGGAGCTACCCATGTTTATATGATCCTTCTATTGATGTGATGTCTTTTAGCTAGGTGTAAGGCAACATAATGTCATTTTGACAATAGTAAGACTGCTATGGCAACTTAGAGTCGTGTCATAAGTCGCAACAATATAATTTTGTCTTAATGGCAAGATATGTCTATTGGTGAAACGTCATGAACTAGTTTGGTTGAGTTAAAAAGTAGAGCTTGATCCATAGGGATAGTTATCTTCATATGATCCTTCTACATATATGATCTCTTTTAGTTAGGTGTAAGGTAAAGGAATATCATTTTGACATGATAAACTGTGCTTAGGCAACTTAGAGTCGTGTCATAGGTTGCAACATTATGATTTTGCGTTAATCTCAAAGCCATCTCTATTGGTGAACCCATCACGAATTAGTTTGGTAGAATTATGACATAGAACTTGATTCTTGGAGCTACCCATATTCATATTATCCTTCTTCACATGTGATGTCTTTTAGCTAGGTGCAAGGCAACATAATGTCATTTTGACAAGAGAAAGAGCTCTAAGGCAGCTTAGAGTCATGTTATAAGTCGCAACATTATCATTTTGCCTTAATCGCAAAGATATGTCCATTGGTGAACACGCCATGAACTAGTTTGGTTGACTTAAAAAGTAGAGCTTGATCCATAGGGATAGTTATGTTCATATGATCCTTCTACATATATGATCTCTTTTAGTTAGGTGTAAGGTAAAGGAATATCATTTTGACATGATAAAGTGTGCTTAGGCAACTTAGAGTCGTGTCATAGGTTGCAACATTATGATTTTGCGTTAATCTCAAAGCCATCTCTATTGGTGAACCCATTAGGAATTACTTTAGTAGAATTATGACATAGAACTTGATTCTTGGAGCTACCCATATGCATATGATCCTTCTTCACATGTGATGTCTTTTAGCTAGGTGCAAGGCAATATAATGTCATTTTGACAAGAGAAAGAGCTCTAAGGCAGCTTAGAGTCATGTTATAAGTCGCAACATTATCATTTTGCCTTAATCGCAAAGATATGTCCATTGGTGAACTCGCAATGAACTAGATTGGTTGAGTTAAAAAGTAGAGCTTGATCGATAGGGATAGCTATGTTCATATAATACTTCTACATCTATGATCTCTTTTAGTTAGGTAGAAGGTAAGGAATATCATTTTGACATGATAAAGTGTGCTTAGGCAACTTAGAGTTGTGTGATAATTTGCAACATTATGATTTTATGAATCTCAAAGCCTCTATATTGGTGAACCCGTCATGAACTACTTTGGTAGAGTTATGAAGTAGAGCTTGATTTTTGGAGCTAGCCATGTTCATAAGATCCTTCTGCACATGTGATCTATTTTAGCTAGGTGAAAGGCAACATTATGTCATTTTGACATGAGAAAGTGTTCTAAGGCAACTTAGAGTCGTGTCATAAGTCACAACATTATACTTTTGCCTAAATTGCAAAGATATGTTTATTAGAGAACCGGTCAAGATCTAGTTTGGTTGAGTTATGAAGTAGAGCTTGATCCTTAGCGATAAAAATGTTCATATGATCCTTTTACACATGTGATCTCTTTTAGCTAGGTGAAAGCAACATAATATCATTTTGACATGATAAAGTGTGCTAATGCAACATAGAGTCATGTCATAGGTCACAACATTATCATTTTGCATTAATCTCAAAGCTATCTCTATTGGTGAACCCGTCGTGAACTAGTTTGGTTGTGTTATGATGTAGAGCTTTATTCTTGGAGCTACCCATGTTTATATGATCCTTCTATTGATGTGATGTCTTTTAGCTAGGTGTAAGGCAACATAATGTCATTTTGACAATAGTAAGACTGCTATGGCAACTTAGAGTCGTGTCATAAGTCGCAACAATATAATTTTGTCTTAATGGCAAGATATGTCTATTGGTGAAACGTCATGAACTAGTTTGGTTGAGTTAAAAAGTAGAGCTTGATCCATAGGGATAGTTATTTTCATATGATCCTTCTACATATATGATCTCTTTTAGTTAGGTGTAAGGTAAAGGAATATCATTTTGACATGATAAACTGTGCTTAGGCAACTTAGAATCGTGTCATAGGTTGCAACATTATGATTTTGCGTTAATCTCAAAGCCATCTCTATTGGTGAACCCATCACGAATTACTTTGGTAGAATTATGACATAGAACTTGATTCTTGGAGCTACCCATATTCATATGATCCTTTTTCACATGTGATGTCTTTTAGCTAGGTGCAAGGCAACATAATGTCATTTTGACAAGAGAAAGAGCTCTAAGGCAGCTTAGAGTCATGTTATAAGTCGCAACATTATCATTTTGCCTTAATCGCAAAGATATGTCCATTGGTGAACTCGCCATGAACTAGTTTGGTTGAGTTAAAAAGTAGAGCTTGATCCATAGGGATAGCTATGTTCATATGATCCTTCTACATATATGATCTCTTTTAGTTAGGTGGAAGGTAAAGGAATATCATTTTGACATGATAAAGTGTGCTTAGGCAACTTAGAGTTGTGTGATAGGTTGCAACATTATGATTTTGCGTTAATCTCAAAGCCATCTCTATTGGTGAACCCATTAGGAATTACTTTGGTAGAATTATGACATAGAACTTGATTCTTGGAGCTACCCATATTCATATGATCCTTCTTCACATGTGATGTCTTTTAGCTAGGTGCAAGGCAATATAATGTTATTTTGACAAGAGAAAGAGCTCTAAGGCAGCTTAGAGTCATGTTATAAGTCGCAACATTATCATTTTGCCTTAATCGCAAAGATATGTCCATTGGTGAACTCGCAATGAACTAGTTTGGTTGAGTTAAAAAGTAGAGCTTGATCGATAGGGATAGCTATGTTCATATAATCCTTCTACATCTATGATCTCTTTTAGTTAGGTAGAAGGTAAAGGAATATCATTTTGACATGATAAAGTGTGCTTAGGCAACTTAGAGTTGTGTGATAATTTGCAACATTATGATTTTATGAATCTCAAAGCCTCTATATTGGTGTACCCGTCAGGAACTACTTTGGTAGAGTTATGAAGTAGAGCTTGATTTTTGGAGCTAGCCATGTTCATAAGATCCTTCTGCACATGTGATCTATTTTAGCTAGGTGAAAGGCAACATTATGTCATTTAGACATGAGAAAGTGTTCTAAGGCAACTTAGAGTCGTGTCATAAGTCACAACATTATACTTTTGCCTAAATTGCAAAGATATGTTTATTAGAGAACCGGTCAAGATCTAGTTTGGTTGAGTTATGAAGTAGAGCTTGATCCTTAACGATAAAAATGTTCATATGATCCTTTTACACATGTGATCTCTTTTAGCTAGGTGAAAGCAACATAATATCATTTTGACATGATAAAGTGTGCTAATGCAACATAGAGTCATGTCATAGGTCACAACATTATCATTTTGCATTAATCTCAAAGCTATCTCTATTGGTGAACCCGTCGTGAACTAGATTGGTTGTGTTATGATGTAGAGCTTTATTCTTGGAGCTACCCATGTTTATATGATCCTTCTATTGATGTGATGTCTTTTAGCTAGGTGTAAGGCAACATAATGTCATTTTGACAATAGTAAGACTGCTATGGCAACTTAGAGTCGTGTCATAAGTCGCAACAATATAATTTTGTCTTAATGGCAAGATATGTCTATTGGTGAAACGTCATGAACTAGTTTGGTTGAGTTAAAAAGTAGAGCTTGATCCATAGGGATAGTTATTTTCATATGATCCTTCTACATATATGATCTCTTTTAGTTAGGTGTAAGGTAAAGGAATATCATTTTGACATGATAAAGTGTGCTTAGGCAACTTAGAGTCGTGTCATAGGTTGCAACATTATGATTTTGCGTTAATCTCAAAGCCATCTCTATTGGTGAACCCATCACGAATTACTTTGGTAGAATTATGACATAGAACTTGATTCTTGGAGCAACCCATATTCATATGATCCTTCTTCACATGTGATGTCTTTTAGCTAGGTGCAAGGCAACATAATGTCATTTTGACAAGAGAAAGAGCTCTAAGGCAGCTTAGAGTCATGTTATAAGTCGCAACATTATCATTTTGCCTTAATCGCAAAGATATGTCCATTGGTGAACACGACATGAACTAGTTTGGTTGACTTAAAAAGTAGAGCTTGATCCATAGGGATAGTTATGTTCATATGATCCTTCTATATATATGATCTCTGTTAGTTAGGTGTAAGGTAAAGGAATATCATTTTGACATGATAAAGTGTGCTTAGGCTACTTAGAGTTGTGTGATAATTTGCAACATTATGATTTTATGAATCTCAAAGCCTCTATATTGGTGAACCCGTCATGAAGTACTTTGGTAGATTGATGAAGTAGAGCTTGATTTTTGGAGCTAGCCATGTTCATATGATCCTTCTACACATGTGATCTATTTTAGCTAGGTGAAAGACAACATAATGTCACTTTGACATGAGAAAGTGTGCTAAGGCAACTTAGAGTCGTGTCATAAGTCACAACATTATACTTTTGCCTAAATTGCAAAGATATGTTTATTAGAGAACCGGTCAAGATCTAGTTTGTTTGAGTTATGAAGTAGAGCTTGATCCTTAGCGATAATGATGTTCATATGATCCTTTTACACATGTGATCTCTTTTAGCTAGGTGAAAACAACATAATATCATTTTGACATGATAAAGTGTGCTAATGCAACATAGAGTCATGTCATAGGTCACAACATTATCATTTTGCATTAATCTCAAAGTTATCTCTATTTGTGAACCCGTCGTGAACTAGTTTGGTTGTGTTATGACGTAGAGCTTTATTCTTGGAGCTACCCATGTTTACATGATCCTTCTATTAATGTGATGTCTTTTAGCTAGGTGTAAGGCAACATAATGTCATTTTGACAATAGTAAGACTGCTATGGCAACTTAGAGTCGTGTCATAAGTCGCAACAATATAATTTTGTCTTAATGGCAAGATATGTCTATTGGTGAAACGTCATGAACTAGTTTGGTTGTGTTAAAAAGTAGAGCTTGATCCATAGGGATAGTTATGTTCATATGATCCTTCTACATATATGATCTCTTTTAGTTAGGTGTAAGGTAAAGGAATATCATTTTGACATGATAAACTGTGCTTAGGCAACTTAGAGTCGTGTCATAGGTTGCAACATTTTTATTTTGCGTTAATCTCAAAGCCATCTCTATTGGTGAACCCATCACGAATTACTTTGGTAGAATTATGACATAGAACTTGATTCTTGGAGCTACCCATATTCATATGATCTTTCTTCACATGTGATGTCTTTTAGCTAGGTGCAAGGCAACATAATGTCATTTTGACAAGAGAAAGAGCTCTAAGGCAGCTTAGAGTCATGTTATAAGTCGCAACATTATCATTTTGCCTTAATCGCAAAGATATGTCCATTGGTGAACTCGCCATGAACTAGTTTGGTTGAGTTAAAAAGTAGAGCATGATCCATAGGGATAGCTATGTTCATATGATCCTTCTATATATATGATCTCTTTTAGTTAGGTGTAAGGTAAAGGAATATCATTTTGACATGATAAAGTGTGCTTAGGCTACTTAGAGTTGTGTGATAGGTTGCAACATTATGATTTTATGAATCTCAAAGCCTCTATATTGGTGAACCCGTCATGAAGTACTTTGGTAGATTGATGAAGTAGAGCTTGATTTTTGGAGCTAGCCATGTTCATATGATCCTTCTACACATGTGATCTATTTTAGCTAGGTGAAAGACAACATGATGTCACTTTGACATGAGAAAGTGTGCTAAGGCAACTTAGAGTCGTGTCATAAGTCACAACATTATACTTTTGCCTAAATTGCAAAGATATGTTTATTAGAGAACCGGTCAAGATCTAGTTTGGTTGAGTTATGAAGTAAAGCTTGATCCTTAGCGATAATGATGTTCATATGATCCTTTTACACATGTGATCTCTTTTAGCTAGGTGAAAGCAACATAATATCATTTTGACATGATAAAGTGTGCTAATGCAACATAGAGTCATGTCATAGGTCACAACATTATCATTTTGCATTAATCTCAAAGTTATCTCTATTTGTGAACCCTTCGTGAACTAGTTTGGTTGTGTTATGATGTAGAGCTTTATTCTTGGAGCTACCCATGTTTATATGATCCTTCTATTGATGTGATGTCTTTTAGCAAGGTGTAAGGCAACATAATGTCATTTTGACAATAGTAAGACTGCTATGGCAACTTAGAGTCGTGTCATAAGTCGCAACAATATAATTTTGTCTTAATGGCAAGATATGTCTATTGGTGAAACGTCATGAACTAGTTTGGTTGAGTTAAAAAGTAGAGCTTGATCCATAGGGATAGTTATGTTCATATGATCCTTCTACATATATGATCTCTTTTAGTTAGGTGTAAGGTAAAGGAATATCATTTTGACATGATAAACTGTGCTTAGGCAACTTAGAGTCGTGTCATAGGTTGCAACATTTTTATTTTGCGTTAATCTCAAAGCCATCTCTATTGGTGAACCCATCACGAATTACTTTGGTAGAATTATGACATAGAACTTGATTCTTGGAGCTACCCATATTCATATGATCCTTCTTCACATGTGATATCTTTTAGCTAGGTGCAAGGCAACATAATGTCATTTTGACAAGAGAAAGAGCTCTAAGGCAGCTTAGAGTCATGTTATAAGTCGCAACATTATCATTTTTCCTTAATCGCAAAGATATGTCCATTGGTGAACACGCCATGAACTAGTTTGGTTGACTTAAAAAGTAGAGCTTGATCCATAGGGATAGTTATGTTCATATGATCCTTCTATATATATGATCTCTTTTAGTTAGGTGTAAGGTAAAGGAATATCATTTTGACATGATAAAGTGTGCTTAGGCAACTTAGAGTCGTGTCATAGGTTGCAACATTATGATTTTGCGTTAATCTCAAAGCCATCTCTATTGGTGAACCCATCACGAATTACTTTGGTAGAATTATGACATAGAACTTGATTCTTGGAGCAACCCATATTCATATGATCCTTCTTCACATGTGATGTCTTTTAGCTAGGTGCAAGGCAACATAATGTCCTTTTGACAAGAGAAAGAGCTCTAAGGCAGCTTAGAGTCATGTTATAAGTCGCAACATTATCATTTTGCCTTAATCGCAAAGATAAGTCCATTGGTGAACACGCCATGAACTAGTTTGGTTGACTTAAAAAGTAGAGCTTGATCCATAGGGATAGTTATGTTCATATGATCCTTCTATATATATGATCTCTGTTAGTTAGGTGTAAGGTAAAGGAATATCATTTTGACATGATAAAGTGTGCTTAGGCTACTTAGAGTTGTGTGATAATTTGCAACATTATGATTTTATGAATCTCAAAGCCTCTATATTGGTGAACCCGTCATGAAGTACTTTGGTAGATTGATGAAGTAGAGCTTGATTTTTGGAGCTAGCCATGTTCATATGATCCTTCTACACATGTGATCTATTTTAGCTAGGTGAAAGACAACATAATGTCACTTTGACATGAGAAAGTGTGCTAAGGCAACTTAGAGTCGTGTCATAAGTCACAACATTATACTTTTGCCTAAATTGCAAAGATATGTTTATTAGAGAACCGGTCAAGATCTAGTTTGTTTGAGTTATGAAGTAGAGCTTGATCCTTAGCGATAATGATGTTCATATTGATTCCTTTTACACATGTGATCTCTTTTAGCTAGGTGAAAACAACATAATATCATTTTGACATGATAAAGTGTGCTAATGCAACATAGAGTCATGTCATAGGTCACAACATTATCATTTTGCATTAATCTCAAAGTTATCTATTTGTGAACCCGTCGTGAACTAGTTTGGTTGTGTTATGACGTAGAGCTTTATTCTTGGAGCTACCCATGTTTACATGATCCTTCTATTAATGTGATGTCTTTTAGCTAGGTGTAAGGCAACATAATGTCATTTTGACAATAGTAAGACTGCTATGGCAACTTAGAGTCGTGTCATAAGTCGCAACAATATAATTTTGTCTTAATGGCAAGATATGTCTATTGGTGAAACGTCATGAACTAGTTTGGTTGTGTTAAAAAGTAGAGCTTGATCCATAGGGATAGTTATGTTCATATGATCCTTCTACATATATGATCTCTTTTAGTTAGGTGTAAGGTAAAGGAATATCATTTTGACATGATAAACTGTGCTTAGGCAACTTAGAGTCGTGTCATAGGTTGCAACATTTTTATTTTGCGTTAATCTCAAAGCCATCTCTATTGGTGAACCCATCACGAATTACTTTGGTAGAATTATGACATAGAACTTGATTCTTGGAGCTACCCATATTCATATGATCTTTCTTCACATGTGATGTCTTTTAGCTAGGTGCAAGGCAACATAATGTCATTTTGACAAGAGAAAGAGCTCTAAGGCAGCTTAGAGTCATGTTATAAGTCGCAACATTATCATTTTGCCTTAATCGCAAAGATATGTCCATTGGTGAACTCGCCATGAACTAGTTTGGTTGAGTTAAAAAGTAGAGCATGATCCATAGGGATAGCTATGTTCATATGATCCTTCTATATATATGATCTCTTTTAGTTAGGTGTAAGGTAAAGGAATATCATTTTGACATGATAAAGTGTGCTTAGGCTACTTAGAGTTGTGTGATAGGTTGCAACATTATGATTTTATGAATCTCAAAGCCTCTATATTGGTGAACCCGTCATGAAGTACTTTGGTAGATTGATGAAGTAGAGCTTGATTTTTGGAGCTAGCCATGTTCATATGATCCTTCTACACATGTGATCTATTTTAGCTAGGTGAAAGACAACATGATGTCACTTTGACATGAGAAAGTGTGCTAAGGCAACTTAGAGTCGTGTCATAAGTCACAACATTATACTTTTGCCTAAATTGCAAAGATATGTTTATTAGAGAACCGGTCAAGATCTAGTTTGGTTGAGTTATGAAGTAAAGCTTGATCCTTAGCGATAATGATGTTCATATGATCCTTTTACACATGTGATCTCTTTTAGCTAGGTGAAAGCAACATAATATCATTTTGACATGATAAAGTGTGCTAATGCAACATAGAGTCATGTCATAGGTCACAACATTATCATTTTGCATTAATCTCAAAGTTATCTCTATTTGTGAACCCTTCGTGAACTAGTTTGGTTGTGTTATGATGTAGAGCTTTATTCTTGGAGCTACCCATGTTTATATGATCCTTCTATTGATGTGATGTCTTTTAGCAAGGTGTAAGGCAACATAATGTCATTTTGACAATAGTAAGACTGCTATGGCAACTTAGAGTCGTGTCATAAGTCGCAACAATATAATTTTGTCTTAATGGCAAGATATGTCTATTGGTGAAACGTCATGAACTAGTTTGGTTGAGTTAAAAAGTAGAGCTTGATCCATAGGGATAGTTATGTTCATATGATCCTTCTACATATATGATCTCTTTTAGTTAGGTGTAAGGTAAAGGAATATCATTTTGACATGATAAACTGTGCTTAGGCAACTTAGAGTCGTGTCATAGGTTGCAACATTATGATTTTGCGTTAATCTCAAAGCCATCTCTATTGGTGAACCCATCACGAATTACTTTGGTAGAATTATGACATAGAACTTGATTCTTGGAGCTACCCATATTCATATGATCCTTCTTCACATGTGATATCTTTTAGCTAGGTGCAAGGCAACATAATGTCATTTTGACAAGAGAAAGAGCTCTAAGGCAGCTTAGAGTCATGTTATAAGTCGCAACATTATCATTTTTCCTTAATCGCAAAGATATGTCCATTGGTGAACACGCCATGAACTAGTTTGGTTGACTTAAAAAGTAGAGCTTGATCCATAGGGATAGTTATGTTCATATGATCCTTCTATATATATGATCTCTTTTAGTTAGGTGTAAGGTAAAGGAATATCATTTTGACATGATAAAGTGTGCTTAGGCAACTTAGAGTCGTGTCATAGGTTGCAACATTATGATTTTGCGTTAATCTCAAAGCCATCTCTATTGGTGAACCCATCACGAATTACTTTGGTAGAATTATGACATAGAACTTGATTCTTGGAGCAACCCATATTCATATGATCCTTCTTCACATGTGATGTCTTTTAGCTAGGTGCAAGGCAACATAATGTCCTTTTGACAAGAGAAAGAGCTCTAAGGCAGCTTAGAGTCATGTTATAAGTCGCAACATTATCATTTTGCCTTAATCGCAAAGATAAGTCCATTGGTGAACACGCCATGAACTAGTTTGGTTGACTTAAAAAGTAGAGCTTGATCCATAGGGATAGTTATGTTCATATGATCCTTCTATATATATGATCTCTTTTAGTTAGGTGTAAGGTAAAGGAATATCATTTTGACATGATAAAGTGTGCTTAGGCTACTTAGAGTTGTGTGATAATTTGCAACATTATGATTTTTTGAATCTCAAAGCCTCTATATTGGTGAACCCGTCATGAACTACTTTGGTAGAGTTATGAAGTAGAGCTTGATTTTTGGAGCTAGCCATGTTCATAAGATCCTTCTGCACATGTGATCTATTTTAGCTAGGTGAAAGGCAACATTATGTCATTTTGACATGAGAAAGTGTTCTAAGGCAACTTAGAGTCGTGTCATAAGTCACAACATTATACTTTTGCCTAAATTGCAAAGATATGTTTATTAGAGAACCGGTCAAGATCTAGTTTGGTTGAGTTATGAAGTAAAGCTTGATCCTTAGCGATAATGATGTTCATATGATCCTTTTACACATGTGATCTCTTTTAGCTAGGTGAAAGCAACATAATATCATTTTGACATGATAAAGTGTGCTAATGCAACATAGAGTCATGTCATAGGTCACAACATTATCATTTTGCATTAATCTCAAAGTTATCTCTATTTGTGAACCCGTCGTGAACTAGTTTGGTTGTGTTATGACGTAGAGCTTTATTCTTGGAGCTACCCATGTTTATATGATCCTTCTATTGATGTGATGTCTTTTAGCTAGGTGTAAGGCAACATAATGTCATTTTGACAATAGTAAGACTGCTATGGCAACTTAGAGTCGTGTCATAAGTCGCAACAATATAATTTTGTCTTAATGGCAAGATATGTCTATTGGTGAAACGTCATGAACTAGTTTGGTTGAGTTAAAAAGTAGAGCTTGATCCATAGGGATAGTTATGTTCATATGATCCTTCTACATATATGATCTCTTTTAGTTAGGTGTAAGGTAAAGGAATATCATTTTGACATGATAAACTGTGCTTAGGCAACTTAGAGTCGTGTCATAGGTTGCAACATTATGATTTTGCGTTAATCTCAAAGCCATCTCTATTGGTGAACCCATCACGAATTACTTTGGTAGAATTATGACATAGAACTTGATTCTTGGAGCTACCCATATTCATATGATCTTTCTTCACATGTGATGTCTTTTAGCTAGGTGCAAGGCAACATAATGTCATTTTGACAAGAGAAAGAGCTCTAAGGCAGCTTAGAGTCATGTTATAAGTCGCAACATTATCATTTTGCCTTAATCGCAAAGATATGTCCATTGGTGAACACGCCATGAACTAGTTTGGTTGACTTAAAAAGTAGAGCTTGATCCATAGGGATAGTTATGTTCATATGATCCTTCTATATATATGATCTCTTTTAGTTAGGTGTACGGTAAAGGAATATCATTTTGACATAATAAAGTGTGCTTAGGCTACTTAGAGTTGTGTGATAATTTGCAACATTATGATTTTATGAATCTCAAAGCCTCTATATTGGTGAACCCGTCATGAAGTACTTTGGTAGATTGATGAAGTAGAGCTTGATTTTTGGAGCTAGCCATGTTCATATGTGTTAAACTAAAAGAGTTAAATAGCTGGAGTATAAGACAAGCTTCAGTTGGAGTGCTAAACAAGGAACCGAGTAAAAGGAAGGGTCTAACTACAAAGAAGAACTTGGTTAGCATTGTTGGAAAGGAACTAAGTCACATGTGTGGTAACTTGGCTCAGAAAAGTCACATGTGACTCCTTGAAGACCGTTGCCACATATTGGGAAAAGTCTTCCCTTCCCTTTTGTTATGGCAGATTTGGTTTGTACCCATTTCGGGTAAGTTTTGTCTTTAGTGTTTGGACTGTATAAAAGAGTGTAATGTGTATGTATAGGTAGGGTTTTCGTGTGCTCTTACTATATATATGTTGTAAACCACATTTGTAAAGCTTAAGAAATGAGAAGACTCTTCTTCCAACTCTCTCTTTCTCAGCCATACTCTCCTCAATTCTCAATCAGATTCTCTTCTTCTCTAATCACATACTATTGAGAATTTTCACATGGTATCAGAGCATAAGATCTCTTATGACTCATTTAATCCGCTGAAACTCTCTAATTCTCTTATCTAATCTGCTGAAACTTTCTCTCTCTTCTTGAAACTCCATTGTTTGAAAGCTCCATCTTTCTGTCCAAATCTCTCTGTTTCTTTCCTCTGTGTCAAACCTGATGGATAACTTAAAGCTTGTTGGTATTCATGTCACTCTCAAGGGAGTGAACTACTTGTTATGGTCTAGAACCATAAAATCTGTGTTGTGTGTGTTAAACTAAAAGAGTTAAATAGCTGGAGTATAAGACAAGCTTCAGTTGGAGTGCTAAACAAGGAACCGAGTAAAAGGAAGGGTCTAACTACAAAGAAGAACTTGGTTAGCATTGTTGGAAAGGAACTAAGTCACATGTGTGGTAACTTGGCTCAGAAAAGTCACATGTGACTCCTTGAAGACCGTTGGAACATATTGGGAAAAGTCTTCTCTTCCCTTTTGTTATGGCAGATTTGGTTTGTACCCATTTCGGGTAAGTTTTGTCTTTAGTGTTTGGACTGTATAAAAGAGTGTAATGTGTATGTATAGGTAGGGTTTTCGTGTGCTCTTACTATATATATGTTGTAAACCACATTTGTAAAGCTTAAGAAATGAGAAGACTCTTCTTCCAACTCTCTCTTTCTCAGCCATACTCTCCTCAATTCTCAATCAGATTCTCTTCTTCTCTAATCACATACTATTGAGAATTTTCACATGGTATCAGAGCATAAGATCTCTTATGACTCATTTAATCCGCTGAAACTCTCTAATTCTCTTATCTAATCTGCTGAAACTTTCTCTCTCTTCTTGAAACTCCATTGTTTGAAAGCTCCATCTTTCTGTCCAAATCTCTCTGTTTCTTTCCTCTGTGTCAAACCTGATGGATAACTTAAAGCTTGTTGGTATTCATGTCACTCTCAAGGGAGTGAACTACTTGTTATGGTCTAGAACCATAAAATCTGTGTTGTGTGGTCGTGGACTTTGGGCTCATGTTGAAGGAGGAGCTCCAAAGAGGATGGCTAGGTCTGTTGAAAAAGAAAAGAAAGGTGAAGCTAGTGGAGTTGTGGCTGTAGAGGATGAGGACGCTAAGTGGTACCAAGATGACCAAGTAGCTCTTGTTATCATGCAAAGCTCTCTTGACCCAGCAATCCATGAAGCTTATTCCTACTGTGAGAGTGCTAAGCAATTATGGGACACTCTCAAGAAGGTTTATGGCAACCTATCAAACCTCAGCCGTGTGTATGAGGTGAAGAAAGCTATCAATGATCTCAGCCAAGAAGATATGGAGTTCACTCAATGGTTTGGGAAGTATAGATCTCTTTGGGCTGAGCTTGACATGCTAAGACCCCCAACGGTGGACCCAACGGTGTTAGGTGAAAGACTTGAGCAAGACAAGGTCTTTGGTCTTATGATGAACCTAAACCCAGCCTATGGTGACCTAGTTAGGCATCTTTTGAGGCAAGACAAGCTGCCAAGCTTGGAGGAAGTGTGTGGATCCATTCAAAGAGAACAAGGTTCAAGAAGTCTTCTTGGTGGTAAGGGGGAGCTTACTATGGCTAACAAAGCTTCATACCGACCAGAGGAGAAGAACGTGTGGATATGTGACCATTGCAAGAAGAAAGGTCACTCTAAGGACCGCTGTTGGATACTTCATCCCCACCTCAAGCAAAACAGATGGGAAAAGGCAAAAGCGAATCTTGCAACTGAAGGAATGGAGGCTCAAACCATCACAGCAGCCAGCACATCATCTCAAATGGTTGAAGGAAAGGCTATGACTGTAAACCACAATGAATATGTGAAGAAATCAGACCTTGAAGAGCTCATCAAATCCATCAATGCACTCAAAGATTCTGGTATCTCTTATCATGCTTCAAAATTTTCGGATCAAATTGTGGTAGATTCTGGTGCATCTCATAATATGATTAAGAACCCTAGGTTGATTAGCAATTTGAAACCAGCCTTAGGGAATGTGATTATTGCTGATGGTAAAAGAGTTCCTATTAGAGGCATTGGTGATTTAAAATTGTTTGATAAGAGCTCTAAAGCCCTTTACATGCCATCATTTACCTCAAATTTGTTGAGTGTAAGCAAGACTGTTAGTGATCTTAATTGTAGAGCTATATTTGAGCCTAACAAAGTTTGTTTTCAGGATATTAAGAGTGGCAAAGTCCTTGGAGAAGGTGTCACCAAAAATGGATTATATCTCCTTGAAGATGTGGAGAAAGATCCGAATTTATCTTTACCTTTATCTTGCTTATCTAGTTCTTGTAGTAATGATGAGAATGTTTTATGGCATGCTAGACTTGGTCATCCTCATTCACGTGCTTTAGGATTGTTATTGCCTAGTATTTCCTTTAAAAATGATGATTGTGAGGCTTGTATACTTGGTAAACATTGTAGATCGGTGTTTCCCAAGTCCTCAACCGTTTATGAACATTGTTTTGAATTAATTCACTCAGATGTGTGGTCTTCTCCTTGTGAGTCTAGAGAAAACCATAAGTATTTTGTCACCTTTATAGATGAGAAATCCAAGTACACTTGGTTAACTTTGTTACCTTCAAAAGATAGGGTGCTAGAGGCTTTTACCAATTTCCAAACCTATGTGACTAACCATTATAATGCAAAGATTAAAATCATAAGAACAGATAATGGAGGTGAATACACAAGCAACTCATTCAAACAACTTGTAGCCAAACTCGGAATAATGCATCAAACAAGCTGCCCGTACACCCCTCAACAAAATGGTGTAGCTGAAAGGAAGAATAGACACCTTATGGAGGTTGCTAGAGCCATGATGTTCCACACTAATGTCCCAAAACGTTTTTGGAGTGATGCGGTGATGACAGCTTGTTACGTGATTAATCGACTTCCTACCAAAGTGTTAAAGGATGTCTCTCCATTTGAGGTACTAACTCAAACAAAACCATCAATTAATCATTTACGTGTGTTTGGTTGTGTTGGCTTTGTTTTGGTACCAGGAGATCAAAGAAACAAGTTAGAGGCTAAAAGTACTAAAGGAGTGTTTGTTGGATACTCGACAACTCAAAAAGGATATAAGTGTTACATCCCAGAGACGAGGAGGGTGCTTGTATCTCGGGATGTGAAGTTTATAGAGACAAAGGGGTACTATGACGTAAAGAATTGGTCAGAGTTACAAGGACTATCTGAAAATGCTCAATCAGGTCCCTCAAGTCGTGCCACTTCCTTGCGAAACATTTTGGAGAAGATTGGAGTGGTGGCTGCCAATCCTCCTCAATCCACATCCCATGATGCCACGCCTCGACAACATCACTCATCTGTTGACGGTCGAATCCACCATAGGACTGATGATGGTCCAAGTACACTTGCCAACAATAACCCGAGTGTTGATAACCATGTGACTATAAACCAATATGAGGAGGACTCAAACAGTGTTCCGATAAATGAGGAGGAGTCAGCACCCTTGGGAGAAAACCATGCAGAGGCAGAATCAAGTGCTAATGAACCACCAAACCAACTTCTAAGGCGTAGCACAAGAGTGAGGAAGAATCCATCCAATTGGGTTAACACACGTGTGTACTATAACAACAAGGCAGTAGCTCATCCAACACAAGTTATGTGCACCTTAGCCCACGTTCCAATAGCTCATCAAGCTTTTACCAGCAAGATTGATCAACACTTCATCCCTAATACCTATGAAGAAGCCAAGGAGCACAAGGTTTGGAGAGATGCTGTGGATAATGAGCATGGAGCAATGGAGAGGAATCACACTTGGGACGAATCTGAACTTCCAAAAGGGAAGAAGGCTGTAACGTCAAGATGGCTTTTCACCATCAAATACAAAAGTAATGGAGAAATTGAACGCCACAAATCAAGACTTGTAGCGAGGGGGTTTACTCAAACCTATGGAGAAGACTACCACGACACATTTGCTCCGGTTGCCAAACTCCATACGGTACGTGTAGTGTTGTCTTTAGCTACTAATCTTGATTGGGAATTGTGGCAGATGGATGTCAAGAATGCATTCCTACAAGGAGAACTGGAGGATGAGGTATACATGCATCCTCCACCGGGATTGGAGCACATTGTGGCACCAGGAAATGTCTTAAGGCTTCGGAAAGCTATCTATGGTCTTAAACAATCTCCTAGAGCTTGGTATCATAAGTTGAGTCAAACCTTACGTGACCATGGATTTAGGAAGTCTGAGGCAGACCACACCCTCTTCACACTACAAGGTAAGGATGGAATTGTTGTTGTCCTTGTGTATGTGGATGATATCATCATCACCGGGAGTGACAAAACGGGTATCAAAGGTATCAAAACACACCTTCATTCTGTTTTTGACATTAAGGATTTGGGCGAAATGAAGTACTTTCTTGGCATTGAAGTGTGCCGATCGAAGGAAGGCCTCTTCTTGTCTCAAAGGAAGTACACATTTGATCTTTTGAATGAGTGTGATGTAGGTACAAGGATTGCAAAGACACCACTTGAGGATCTCTC